>ML208479.1:20899-41052 GCA_004369065.1 Pluteus cervinus
CATGGTCAGTCGCTTGAAGAGAAAATACGTCCAATAAAATCCAGAGTTGTCCTTGCTTGGCAAACCGGCCAGATTACCTGCCATGATCCCTAAAGTCCAGTCGCAATACAAAGCGCCAAGGAGAGCGAAACCTAAAAAACCAAGATTCAAGGCGTCGCCATCAAGTGCATCCTGGCGAGCCTTGATTCTGTCATTCGTGAATTCCTTAGGGGTGATTTGCTCGAGAAATATCCCGTAGCCGCATAATATGATGAAGGCCATCACCGAAAATGTAACCGTCATTGCGATGAAAGGCCGTCGGGCCATGGACCAGTGTTTGGCCAGGAGGGATATGAGACCAACTAGCCCGACTATCATGCAGTAACCGTCTGAAGAAAAAAACGAAGATTAGGAATAGGGAAAAGCAGGAGTAGCGCAGGGATCGTACAGAGTGCCCCCCAGTAGATGGATCCTGAGTACGCTGACTTTTCCAACAGTGTGCCAAGAGGGCTAAGGAACGGCGGCTTGTTTTGTGATTTTGGAGTGATAGGTGCTGTCCTTGCTGCTGGTGACGTTGGGACCGGCCTCGTCTCAATCCCTATACCCCCCGCCAAAGCTTGTTCATCATTTGCGTCGTTCACATCCTGGCCGCCGTCCTCTTGCTCCCTCGCTGCTCTTCCGCTTTTTTCTTCGTCCTCCTTCTTCCGCTTCTTCTCCTCTCTAAGTGCTATAATTCCAGTGGTCAGACCACTAAGTGTGTTGAACCATGACATGCCCAACTTCCAGACCCCAATTGTTATCAACTGCCATGAATGGCGGCATCTGACCATCGTGACGATTGCCACGGTTGTTGTAACGCACAGGCTGATAGAGCCGAGGATAATGTCGAGTTTACTGGCCTTGATCTTACGAAATGGCCAGAGTGGTCTTCGACCTGCACAGAGGCAAGTGATGGTATAGTACGTGAGGAGATGGGAAATGAAACCGAGAGCGCCATAGGGCAAACTGTAGCAAGCCAAGTCGACTCTGAGAGGCGGGCTGGATGAAGCAGCGCGCACTTCTACAAATACGTTCGTAGCTGGGCTGCGAGTTGACTGAGAATAGAAGAGATAATTGATTGCGGATAGGCTGGAAGAAGGAGAAAGGAAGACTCACCATGCTGTGTGGGCGAGACAGAGGCTTGAAACCTGAGAGAGGCTGCCTCGAGCTTTTGGAGGAGAAAGCATAATGCAAGTTTGATCAGATTGGGGCGGTTGCGGCACCTGCATCAGGGTTCGCCAAGAAAAATAGTCTTCCGTCATGATTCCGAGGAAGACGATTTGCCTGCTTCAGTGTATGTACGTGAGGACCTTATGAGATTTTCAGATTGTAGACACAACACGGCGATATACGTACCCTCATCCTCTCGTCAATTGTCCTTCGGAAGTATTGGTCACGAGGGCATTTCGCGGCGAATTCGAATTCGTCCTTTGGTTCTTGCTGGGTCGTCAAAATGTGGGCAACATAACCTACGGATTTTGTATCAGCACGCAATCGAACTAGACTGAAATTTATGGTGAGCTGTACCTGCGATATCAGATATGGCCGTGAATGAAATAGGTGCAGTTCCTTCTTCGATAATGTGGACTCTCTTGTTAGTCCCGCATCCGACGAGTAACACAGCTACCAAAATACGTCTGTGATGGGCCAACCGTTCTATAACCCCCAAAATATCAGCACAAGTGAACGAGATGTGAAGCCAATGTATTCACAAAAACCCGGAGAGAAGGAAGGCCGATCTTTTGACCAAGAGAGGACATCGTTTATTCAAGTTGCTCGAGTACTAGTAGTTGGTATCAATTGGGAATGGTGAAGACGACAGCAGGAAACGTACCACTTATATACCCGTTTCACTGCATCCAGCAAGCAGATAGATCACCAACGAATATAGTTTGGTTACCGGTCGCAAGAGTTTTCCGTCTCCAAGTCGGGGGATGTGGTTGAAGGTTCTAGACTGTAGCTGTAGTACTAGTAGACAAAGTCTGTGTTCTCGTCAGTCACGATCCGTATCTCAGCCCGACGTCCAAATTATCAAATTAAATAGTAATTAGAACGCCAGGGTTTGCCGGGATTCATCGGGATGTCCCGACAGATTCAAGGGATTTGACGGTTGTGGGCCTTCGACGGGTTCAACCGACTGATCAATCGCAAATCGACACCAGTGGCGCGATTTGACATCGATCACAGGATCTGACCTACCCAACTAATCAATTCACTAACGACTCAGATTACTGTACCGTAACAATAGAGGACTAATGTGCTCTTCATTATACCTTGACGACGTCGACAATACGCTTCCACTGATGTCCCTCCCACAAAGCGTTACCACTACCTGCCTTTTCCGGTCCCTCTGAATCGCTGAGCGGATCCCATCCTGCGCTCCCAGCCCCGGTATCGAGCAAGTGTTGGAGGAACGTATAGGTCGGGCCCATAGTTCCAGTGATTTTGCTGACGTGGTTAACATCTATCTTGAAAAATGCAGCGATATCAGCGAGACTAGCACGATCGCCCTCCAAGCGAACAACCCCGTTTTCAAGTTTCTTGGGAGGCTGAGTCGTCAAAACATGAGCGACGTAACCTTCAAATGGCTCGTCAGCACAGGGCTCAAGGACCGAACGGGGGAGAAGGAACATACCTGCGACATCAGAGACAGCAGTGAACGAGATAGGCGCGGTTCCCTCTCCAATAACATTAAATTCCTTATTACTCTCGTATCCAACCAGATCCAAGATCCCTTCTGTGAAGCAACCGTTCTATCACAAAAAAGTTAGCAAATATAGACTCAAAAGAGGAATCTCCACACTTACAAAAACGCAGAACGAGGGAACCCCGATCTTTCGAAGGTGTTCTACAGTATTCGGGCAACGGATCAGGGAGAATTTGAAGGATACAAAAGATCAGCTCACCAATCAAATTCGTCTTGTACCCAAATATACCATCCTTTCTCCCGACAGTGGGGACACCAAACTCGGAGGGGACGAACAGCTTCACGCCCGCCTGCTTGGAAGCGTCAGCGAGGTTCATCTGCTGTTGCCCCAGGGCCTCTGAGCCCACAGTCGAGATGAGAACATCTACGTGGTGCTCCTCGAGAACCTTAGCGATGCCTGAGACATCATTGAAGTCGATTGTTGCGAACTTTCCTCCAGTAGGTAAGGTGTCCTCCTTGGGAGAGCGAGTAAGGACTACAACAGAGGCGTTGCGAGCAAGGAGAGCATCGAGGATGGGTCGGCCAACGAGACCGAGACCGGCGATGGCGAATGTTTTGTAGGTAGCAGAAGACATAATGGACGAGCTGTTTCAAATGGTCGGGGGGGTGAGTGGTGAAAATGAAACCCATATATACCCTTCCCGTGAGCTTTTGGATTATGTCGTCATTGCGGCGTGGAACCACACCAGCAATTAATTGCAAGTCTGGTTGTCCATCGCAAGAGCCACTCGGGCGGAAAACCCAGTCGCAGTCCTCAGGCCTCATGCTGGGTTCGGATAACCACACAGTTCTGAAGTACGTGACGTCTTCTGTTCAAAGCGGAACAATCCGGACTGTTTGGCAACAACCTGTGCGCCAAACTTCATAACTTCGCGAGCGCGTTGTTCATCATGAGCACAGACGCTTCACCTGCTTTTAACATTTCCGGTCTCTCAAAAGAAGATGCGTACAACAAAATCGAGTCAGAAGTTCTACGCCTAAAAGACCAAATTCGCTCCCTTCTTTCCATTCGAAACTCCCTTTCACCCGTCTCGAATCTTCCCAATGAACTTTTAGCCAAAGTCTTCATGCATTGCTGCGACTTTGACGACTCGGGGAGGTTTTCCAATCTCCGCCCTGTTGACGCCGACGAAAGCGATGGGGCGCAGCCTGAAATGCGCCTTGTCGTCAGTTGGGTATCGCGACATTGGCGGAATGTTGCAATCGGACACCGGCCGCTCTGGAATTTGGTGGTCAACCTGAAACTTGAAGAGTCCCAAAACTTGGATTATGTTCGTTCGTGCGTTGCCCGGTGTCAGCACCTTCTTTTTGACCTGGAAAGGCCAAATCCCGACCTGCTTGATGCCTGCGTTTCAAACATTTCGCAGATCACTCTCCTCAAGCTAGACCCCTCGCCCCATCTTTCCACACTCTCTACCATTGGAAACGGGGAAATATGGTCTCAACCAGCCCCACTCCTCCAAACCTTGTGGCTCGAATGGACCCACATTCCCTTCAGTGACCCTCACAATGTGGTTTACTACCCTAAACTCCAATCCCTGACTCTTTTCGACTGCAACTTTCGCTGGAAATTTGTCGCATCTCTGGCCTCCACCCTTACGAGAATGGACATCAGGGATCCCGAGCACAGCTGGATCACAATTCCTGATTGTGTTGACCTCTTGGTGTCCCTTTCCCTCTTGTCCGAGTGTATACTTTACTCTTGCCTCCGGGGTAGTGCGGCCATGCCACGTTCAAGTCGTGCACGACTCCCACAACTCACAAAGCTGACATTGGCGGATGAGACACCCAATATTCTCCTGATATTACAGGCTATAGATATCCCCCGCGCTTCAGTCCAACTGATCCTTGACAAAACGGAATCAATTGACCAAGACGTTGCACAAGTGTTCGGCGCCCTTCGAGAGTCGCATGAACACATGTGGGGTTCTATCCGCTACCTTCAGCAACGCAATTCTTTGATCATAGCGAATTCGAGTCCATCCTTAACCCACACAATCACCGTCTCCCAGTCCAACTCTGACATTCTTCAGCTATCCGTGTATCAAGAGTTGGATTTCAGTACTCTTGAATCTCTTTGGATGCAATTCCCGTCTGCCGAGATTCTCCAAGGCTTTAGTCACCTGAAGCGGCTGCGTCGAGTTGTGCTGGAATCATCGAGTGCTTTGGAAAACTTTGTCACTTATATGTGCACCGGAACCTTTGACAACGAATCCGTCATTCTCTTTCCGGCATTGCAGGAATTGGTGCTTGCTGGCATCGAGACTGGGAACTCGGAGTGGCTTCAGGGCCTTTTCGATATTCTCGCCTCCAGAAAGATTTGGGGATTTGGTTTGCCGAAGTTGGTGCTCTGTCAGTGTGATACAGTTGGGATAGGGGACCTTGCACGCCTTGAGCAGGTTGTGGATCATGTGGAATTCCGCCACAAAACTTTGAGAGGTTTTTTGGTCATGAGGTGATGTGCGGTGCTGTCGTGTGGGGGAATCCTTGGTGCGATTTTTGTCCACCCTCTTCTGATCCCCGATGACGAGCTCCTCTTTGTCTTTTTGCAGATAGCTGCACTATGTACTTGATAAAGCAGAGTTCAAACTTCAAAAATTATAATGTAACGTTGAAAAGAGCAAGTTCCACGTGGCGGCGAGCCAGCCCAAAACAAACTCGGGAATAACTTTCTACTCTTCTATCGACACGAGGACGGAGGTACACTGGAAGTACGCATATTACCTTGTTTCTTTGATAAACCGGAAATTTCTCTCAAGTCCTCACACTGAGATTGTAGGTCAAGGGGTTTGTCTCCTTCCGAGATGCCCGAACCAGGCCCCTGATACCTGAGGCTCAAGCGCTCAAGCGTTAGGAACAGCGGGAGACTATATATCTCTGCTCGATTTTTTCGGAACACTTTTTCGACTCTGGACAATGCGCAAGCATCTTGTGGGCCAAAGTCCGTCAAGATTATTCAAACCTTGCTCTCGCCAAGCCCATCCCGCAAGTGCCTCAATCCAATCCGATCACAGGGTCCTTTTTTTCTTCTTCGGGCCTCGAGGAAGGCTTTCCTCCTCCCCCTTCACCTCGCTCACGTATGGTAAGTTGCGCCTTCCACCCTTTTCATTCTATCAACAACTAACCTTGGTTTTGGGGCCTAAGTCGACTCACAGCCAAACCCCTCACGCGTTCTTGGTCGTCCGCGCATCATCCTCAAGCCCTCCTCTCATTGTCGACTTGGCTTGCTACAGCTTACCCTACGGCGCCCTCGGTTTCATCTCCCATCTACTCACCTACTACACCATTGTTTGCCTCTGTGCAGGTCGAAGACCACTCTGGCCATTTCGCAAGATCAAGGCCAGTAAACTCGACATTATCCTCGGCTCTATCAGCCTGTGCGTTACAACAACCATGGCAATCGTCACCCTGGTCAGATGCCGACATTCCTGGCAGTTGATAACAATTGGGATCTGGAAGTTGGGGATGTCGTGGTTCAACACACTTAGTGGTCTGACCACTGGGATTATAGCACTTAGAGAAGAGGAGAAGAAGCGGAAGAAGGAAGACGAAGAAAAAACGGGAAGAGCAGAGAAGAAACAAGAGGATCGTGGCCAGGACGTGAACGACGCAGATGACGAACAAGCTTTGGCAGGGGATATAGGGATTGAGACGAGGCCGGTCCCTGCATCATCAGCAACAACAGCACCTATCGCTCCAAAATCGCAACAACAGCCGCGGCTCCTTGGCAGGGTCCGTGACACACTGATGGAAAGGTCACCATACTCGAGATCCATCTACTGGGGGATACTCTGTACGACTTCTGCACTACTCCTGCTTTCCCTGTTCCTGATCTTCGTTTCTTTCTTCAGACATTTGTTGCATGATAGTCGGGCTAGTTGGTCTCATATCCCTCCTGGCCAAACACTGGTCCATGGCCCGACGGCCTCTCATCGCAGTGACGGTTACCTTTTCAGTGATGATCCTCGTCATATTGGGCGGTTACGAGCTATTTATTGAGCGAATCACCCCTAAGGAAGTCGCACACGAAAGAATCAAGGCTCGCGAGGAAGCAATTGAGGACGAAGACCCGGGTGGTATGGCTTTAGCCCTCACCGTCGTTGGCGCTTTGTATTGTGACTGGACATTAGGGATCATGGCAGGTAATCTGGCTGGTTTGCCAAGCAAGGACAACTCTGGATTTTATTGGACGTATTTTCTCTTCAAGCGACTAACGATGTTCAGCTCGTGAAACTGGATGTTGGATTGTTCCAGTAAAGTATACGGTATCTTTTCTCCTTCGAGATGAAGCCTTAACGTTCTTTGACGCCAGAATGGGATGTATATCCTCTCAGGCTTTTGACTCGTTCGGACGTCCCATTCTCGGCAGCTACCCACGACAGAGTTGTATTATATTTTCCTCGTGTAGATTGTACTTCTTTGTATGAAGCTCCAGCAGCGGATTGAACGTCATGTTTGTTGATCGAGACTCTCGTTTTCAAGAACGATTTCTTTCAGTTCGTCGCCATGGTGGTTCAACATTGTCGATAGAACTTGAGCATCGAATTTGTTTGGAAAACTGAACTCTCGGCTGGACCTGGATCTGAGGGGATTCAGAGGTCAGGAGATTGGTGAGGCTCTCTAACAAAAATCCCTGGCGAACACGAAGCGTGAGGGAGGGAAATCGGCATCGAGATAACCAGAGCTCAGCCAGGTCGAAAGGCGGGCCGGTGTCCACAAAGACCCGATTCCACAGCACAGGGGTAGCGAGCGCGATCTCCCTCCCTCCATGACAGACGCAAGCAAGTCGAAGCGATGTCCGCGATGGGGCCGTTTGCGAGGGTCATCTAACTCCAAAGAGGCCATAAAAATCGGCTCCGACAAGTCCTGGTGGATATATGATACATTGAGAAGGTATTGGCAAAGATCACGCTGATTCGACTTTGCATAAACCAACAATCGTGGTGATGAGACTGGTAACCTTCTCATGTCTTGTTTGCATGCACAACAGAGGAAAGCTCGAGATGAGTCAGTGCACGGTTTGCTGGAAGGTCAAGATCGCAAGTGGTGGCCTAAGATCATCGATCAGACGACCTGGACCATACCTCTAACAGATTTCCCAATATTCCAGCCTGAGTGGTCCAGGTAAAATGACTGTTGATGTCGCTCAATTAAGCGCAGTGGTTCAAGGAAGCAAGAGTGACACCTTTAAAAAGAGTAATCTGACGAGCTGTTTCTCCAGAGTTTGTCGGGAGCCATGGTGTGTCTCGTGGTGCTGCAGACTGCCAGTGACGTCCTTGTTTGTGTCAGAAGGCAGAGCCCAACAATGATAGGGTAACCGGTCGGCGTGGGAACGCGATTCTTCCAAATATGGAACAATCCTATTGTTCTTGTTGGCGTTGCAATTGCGCTGCTCATTGTTCGCTCAAAAAACAAAGCCGATCTCGAAGTACTTTGTTCACGGTCACAATGCGGCTCTACTCGGGTAATGGAAGCACTGTCAACGACGCTGGGCCCTTTATTCGTCATTATTTTTCCGCCTTTTTTGTTGACAAGGAGTCACGGTGATTGTCGGTTCTTTCTTCTTTCTTTCTCCAACCATCCCATCCACCCTTCGTCTGACAGACGTACGTGCGCCCATACTGCTTTGGACGTACTCCTTTTCTTTGTATCTATTGGTTGTGTCCGAGACACACACGGACCCACGCATCAAACGCACGAGGTGGATTGAACAGGTCTTCATACACGCTGCACATCGATACCACGCATACGACACGTTATCCCTCAATACTGCTCACGACTCGCATCGATGTTCGCCAGGCCTTGGCTCGCACTCGGGGTTTCATTTTATTTAAGTGTCTCTGCTGGTGAGTCCTTGTCCTCATCGTGGATGGACAGGATGAACTGACGACAAGCTGTAGTAGCGCAACAATCCACAGTTGGTCAAAGTCAAATACCCTTAGTTTTGTGCGTTGCGGGTCAATGCCTGCAAGGGTTTTCTAATGTGTCCAGTGCGTTCTTCGTTATAGACTTGACACGGGCTTCTTAGTGACAGAACTCTTCAGTCGGAGCGAAAATAACATCCCCAAACGAACCAACTCCATTCCAACTCCTTCCAGGGGAATACACCTCCTCGACCAGCCCTCAAACACTTCATGACCTCCTTGCATCGGCTGCTTCATCACTTTCCGCTTCACCTGGTTTTGACCAATCCAATCTCACATCCGGTTCGAATAACGCGCCGGTTCTCCCTCTAAACCTCCAACTCCAACCTGGTCTCTCCATTTTTACCGGCAAGCTCTATAGTGGTCAAGCAGGGTTTTCTGCATTACCCACTCAACCCGTCGGGAACAACAGCGCTCCTCTCAGTGGCGTAGGATCGTTGGCTGTCGCTCAAAATATTTGGGCAGCTATTTCGGCTGGTGGATCCAATGCGAACGATAGAGTCGTGGTCTGGGATTCCATACCTGATTTCGGGCAACTCCCAGGCAATAGCCTCCCGCCCTCGGCGTCATTGGAACTTTTGGATCTGCAATCCGCTGCTTGTTCACCTGCATGTGCCAGTGGTGGTGTATGTTCTACTTCTGGAACGTGTACATGTCCGTCAAATTTCCAAGGAAGCTCATGCGAATCGTGTGCCTCTGGCTTCTTTGGACCCTCTTGTTCACCATGTCCAGCGGGTTGTACGAAATGCGATGATGGGATTGAAGGTTCTGGACAGTGTCTTGGTTTGATCTTCCAAAATCAACAAGATGCAGACAGTGTGCCGACGAAGTGTAATTGTGTCAATGGAAAGTGTGGAGCAAACGGACAGTGTCAGTGTAATGCGGGTTGGCAGGATGGTTCCGATGGGACGAAGTGTTCGACATGTAAGCAGGGTTTCTTCAAGACCACGACAGGAGATTGTCAAGGTTCGTTATTTTTGCCGATCACTCTCCTGGTTTACCAACTGACGTTGCGTGCTCTAGTTTGTCAACTCGGCTGTTCTCAGTGCTCAGACCAAACGGGCCAATGCATTGTCTGCGCACCAAAGTTTTCTCAAGATCCCGTCGACAAGACCAAATGTGATGCACCACAAACGGCCACCTCGTCAGGACAAGTTTGTCCTGATGGGAGTTTCGGTGATGGCGCAAAATGTACGCCTTGTGCAAGTTCGTGCAGGACATGTACCGGTCCCACTTCGAACGATTGTGTTGCTTGCAGTAGCGGAACATTCATGCTGACTGTGGCGGCTGGTGCCACTGGAGGTGGAGGTGTAGGCGTTTGTGTTTCGGCCGATGGCAATGGGGTCTGTCAAGGAGGCTTGATCGCAGATAATATCAAGAGTGAATGCGACAGTGTGTATTCTCTTCGATTATCTCAGGTATTTGAGTTGCTGACTTCCTTTTTCCCTTAGCATGTGGCGCAAAGTGTACGAGCTGCAAGGTGCCCAACTTTAATGTCGCATCTACACCTGATCAAGTTCAATGCACGGGATGTCTACCTGGGTCGGTTATCTCGAATGGAAACTGTGTGGACAGCTGTCCTGCTGGGACTGTCGTCTCTTCACAAGATAATCTTACCTGCGTTCGTAAGTATCATTCTGTCCATTCTCCTAGGGCCCTTTACTCATCGATACGCATATAGCCTGCACCTCTCCCTGTGCATCATGCGCTGGCTCTCCCAACTTCTGCTTGAGCTGCACCGGAGGCCAACTCGCTTTCGAAGGAAAATGTATCTCCAACACTTGCCCACCCGGCTCATTCCCCTTCCCCGCCTCTCCCGCCACACCTAACGCATGTCATACCTGTCACGCGGATTGTGCTACCTGCACCGGATCCTCTTTCAACCAATGCACCACTTGTCCACCAAACCGACCTGTCTTGAGCAACGGTCGATGTCTCCCTACATGCGCTCGTAACCAATTCTTCAGCCCCGGTTCGGGTTCGAACCCTGTTGGACAATGTCAATCATGCGATTCGAGTTGTGCGACGTGTAGTGGATCTGGATCAGGCAGTTGTATGAGTTGCCCGGATGGTTCGGGGATGGTTTTGAGGGCAGGAAAATGCGTGACTGCTCAATCGACTTGTCCTGCCGCACCAAGTTCGTCTAGCTCCGGATCGGGAACTGCTAATGGCGTTGTTCCCGGGCTTGGTGTTTGTTTGACTGAACTCATCTTGCTGCCTTCATCTGCGACGAATTTGCCACCACTACCCACCATCACCGGGTTGACAGATCCTACCAATGTGCAAACCGTCAAACGACCGTTGACTTGGTGGGAAATTTTGTTGATGGCTCTTGGATGCGCGTTCATCTTCTTGGTGATTATTATGCTTTGGAGGAGGAGGGCCAAGAAGCAGAGGAAGCAGAGGACGAAAATGTTTGTGGAGAAGAAGGGTCTGGACCGTGGACAAGGGATGGGCTGGAGATGGAGGTTAGGGAGGTTGTTTAGTCGGAACAACAAGACGACCGGTGATGCTGCGGCTTCGAATAAGAACAAGAAAGATAAATCGAAGGAGAGGAGGTTGAGCCAGGCTTCGCGTCGGTCTTCGACGAGACCTGGTGTTGCGGATGGGGAGTATAAGATGAGAAATTTGGGGAGGGATGTCGAAGCAGGTGGAGGTGATTGGGATGAAGAAGAGGGAAGAATGGAGGAGAGGGACAGAGATGCGGAAAGCTTCTTCGACAAGTACGATTATTCGACCAAGGCTCGTTCAAGTATGGCACCTTCCTCCCTTCCTCCTCTTGGTGGCACCAGTCGTAGCCGTCAACGATCCCAACGAAGTGACACTAGGAATCAAAAACCACGGTTCGCGGAAACAGCTCGGGTGTACCAGGCCCGGGATTACGACGAAGACATCGACGAAGACGAAGAGGACTACCAAACGGAACATAAAGTCTCCAGAACGTCTATGTATTCCGAAATGACGGGTATACCAAGACGAGGACCTGAACCTCGTCAACCCGTCAAAGATGTCGGGGCGGCAAGTATCACTTCGACTCATGTCAAACTCGTTCGACCTGGCACCGGCAACAGCAATGGTAACGGCAGTGGGAAGGGCAAGAACACCAACTTGTTGTTGAACTCGAGGTTTTCGGTCAGCACAATTGGGTCTTCAAGGTTCCCTACGGGTATTCCGGAAGGGGATCTGATTGATATCCCACCTGTGCCCACAGAAGCTCAAGCCTATGCGTTGGCGACGAGACCGGATTTGGCCACTCTAGGACCTTTGGAGCCTACTCATACAGGAAGTACAAATAAAAGTGGGTTGTCATCGAGGAATCCGTTCAGGCAGCATTTTTAAGATGGTGCAGCCCTTTTGTCTTTCTCTATTTTTCCTTCTCTCTCGATGGACTTGATGTTACGCATACACTCGCATTTTTTTCTTTCATATCTACGCACTTTTCTTGATTTCCTCTTCTCTTGACGACATAGATGGATGGGATGGTTTTGTTCTCTTTCACACTCACTTCAAATCTACCTCACTACATGTAGCCTTACTCCTTGCTGGCATTTTTTCTCACTCCTTCTGCACGTTCGTTATGATATACGCATACATTCTCTTACTCTTAGCTTCATCTTAATTGACACTAACCCTTTGTTACTGCACATAGATACCTACTTGGTTTTACTATAAACACGGACTATTTTATCCAAAATGGAATTCCAGTTCCCGCACGTCGATACCATCTCGATGATGGCGTAGTGAATCTCGTTATTCGCGACAAAATTGAATGGCCCTAGCCGTAACCATCGACGTCATTACCCAAAGTCAAGTTCCCCGCACTTTCGCTTCCCACACAAACTCACTTTGTACAAGCTCTTCGGTAGCTTTCGGTAGGGTGCTCGGGGATTAATGCCGTATATTCGGTCTTGTGACTTCACCTTCACCACCATCGATATCGATTGGGCAATGGGCGTCAAGCGCACTTCGAATCCAATCTTCCCCGTTGATCACAGTTCACCCTACTAGTAGGACTTGTCAACAGGACTTCTTCGGTTCTTCAGTGAATCGTAACTCAAAAAGATGGTACTGTCACCCTCTCTGTGTACGTTATACACCACAGTAATGATGCTTGCCAGTTTTTGACTGGGACTGCGGATCGGGCGGACAGGATGGGGTATAGCATTACGGCTTGCCAGTGTACAAGAGTGCCGGTTGGCATTCGCGTCCGAGACCAGTGCTCAACTCGTCAGTCCAGCTTCAGCGCTGGTTTGCACTGGTAGGTTTCTGACTGGGGTTGCTGAGGTATGTCTTGTGCTTTTACAGATGTAGTCGGGGCGGAAAAAAAATTGAAGCTCGATAGGTCATCGCGTCCGAATGGCACCCGAGTCAAGGTCCATGCGGACGTCTCGGCCATCCCTCAGGTGAAATTGTACTACGACCCCGAAGCACTAGCAGTGTGGGACCACAACTATCCAAGTCGACGGTGACGGTCTCCTATCACGTCAATTATTATATGGACTCTGGTGCCAACCGTCGTTGAACGCCACCCCCAGCCACCCCCACAGTAGAAAATGTCACCAGACCCACAATGAAGCGCATATACAGTATTGTGGCAAACACCGCATATGTGTAGGTTTGGACACGTCTGGTAGGTAAGTGTTTCGACTACGTTGTTGTGGCTTGATGAATCGACGAGGGTTGATCATAATCATTCATGGATTGACAGGAGACGTCCCCTCAGGCTTCAGGACTCGCCGGGAGGATCTTCCTCGCCGTTCCCTGTGCGGTCACCCCAGCCTTTCGAACTCTCTTCGGTCCCTGCGTCGAAGTTGGGGGAGAGTAGACTGGATTTGGACAGAAACCTACGCCGCAGTCCGGTCAGCGTTCTCCGGTGGGACCAGGGCCAAGCGGGGTTGATAGAAGGCACTATCCGACTGGGGTTCGACACAGAGACATCGTGAGGACTCCGTTGAATGGTGTTGAGATAGGCAATTGGGAACACACCTGCTCCAGCCGTGGGTGGCCTTCTTATTGTGAGACTAGGCCAGGCCGGGTGCGTGAAGGTAAGGTGCAGGTTTTCTGAAGTACTTTTCCTACATTTTGACCAAAGGTCCCAAATCGAGACTGATGACCTCGTGGAGTTTCCCCGCTCCCCGCATTTCCTGAACAATTGCCCCCATTCAGAGAACCCCGACGTGAATGCGAACGTTCCAAACGAAATTTCATTCAACGGCTCGGGGTTCTTTTTCCACAAAACATAGCAGCTGGGGCGACGGCCAGCCTTTTTAAAGCCCACCTATGAGTATCAGATCAGGTATTGCGTCGTTGTTGGCTAACAATAACCTAAAATTTTATTGGATTTTTGCCACGGCTCGACAGTGGTGGCGTTGATTTGAAGTTTGATAGAAAGGTATGCTGGGAAATGCGGTATGGATTTAGGCTTCCTCTCAATTGGTGCCGAGCTGTTGCATACCCCGAGCTGGGTTGCCCGGATCCCGGTTGGATGACGAGAAGCTTGACCGGTCATGTCGTCCGAGCATTTTGGTGTTTCAAAACCCTCCTTACGAATCCAAGAGCCTCGTCCGCGTACGTTCCGGGCAATGATGACTGTCCCGAGTTTTGAAGCCGTTGAGGGGCCGGCGCGATGACCAACGTCAACGCACGTTTGTTACCCCACAATTGATGACGATCAAGATCAGTAACAAGTGAAGTAATTCCGTGCCCTTCGCTCTCTATTCAATGAGCGGTGTTAGCGCCCGAATGCAACTCAGTTCAGAACTTTTTGCGTTGAGGGTCTTGTGACCCGGTGTATAGATGCTTCCCACTAAAAGCTGCGATGCCGATACAGTACAGTAACCTGGTGACAATTCTGGGAGCAGAATAGCTGGGTAAAAATGGGGATAAACTGGGTCAGGGCAGCTGATGCTGATGAATACGGAAGCGTGGCCGGGTCGCTTGATCGCCCATGCTGGCCCCAGTTATTATGTCCCTCGGCTTGCCTTATCGCCTTACCTGCTCCCGCCTGCTTCCATCCACGAACTTTCCCGCCACCCAGCTTCTTCTCCACCACCATCATCGCAACTCTCTTCAAGTCCCTTACGACCATGCTCCTGTCAAGGACGTCGTACAACTGGGCCTACTCAGAAGACATTCCCGGTTCTCGCTGCGGTCCTGAAGACGGGCCATGGCCAAGGGCTTATCAAGTGCTCGAAGAAAACGAGCTATGGAAAGAACTCAATATCATGGCGAGACCCCAGACAAGAAGCCTCGAAACCTCCGCGACATCCTCGAATGAAAGAGGATGGAGGGCGGATATGATCAACTTCCAACCATCTCCAACGACAAGAACACAGGACCGGTATATTGTTACCACTCTCGATCTACACGGGCAGAAGTGGACTTTGACCGGTGTTTTCGATGGTGAGGGAACTACCCTTTCGGATGGAACACATATTGACCGGTATATGCGCTGCTCTTTCGTGTTGCAGGTCATCTGGGAGACGCGACAGTTGAACATGTTGCACATCACCTGCCTATCATAATACGCGATTTCATGCGAGATGCACTCGCAAACGCGACTCCAAGCACCATTACCCCTGCATATATCTCGGAATTATTCTCAAAAGCCATTGTCGCTTTTGATGACGCCATTGCTGGAGATGTACTCGACCTCTTCGGAGGCATCGAAGGGCTGGAAAACTTCTCCGACGCGCAGATACGGAGTATTATCAACGACCGACATCGAGGGGGAGCAAACTGGCAGAAAGTCAGGCTATGCATGTACGGAACCACTGCCTTGGTTGCCCTTGTGGACCCAGAGCATCAAAACTTGTGGGTAGCGAACTTGGGGGACTGTCAAGCTGGTACGTGCCCTCACTCATTGTATCCGATGACGTGTGCTCACTCTCATCTCCGCTCTACCCCTTACCCACCATGCGTTATCATGTCCGTGTCCGATTACGTGCACGCGTTATCAGTTATGGTCACGTCTAGAGGAGATGAAGACGGTTGGAACGTCGAAATGCTGACGACAAATCATAATGGCGATAATGATGCCGAGGTGGAACGTGTTCGACTTCAACATCCAGGAGAACCCGAGTGTGTCATTGATCGACGTGTCCTCGGCGCCCTCGCCCCGTTCCGATGTCAGTAATCTCTTGTTCTTTTGCATTATCAATCCCGCGTATACTGACTCGCATGCTTTATTCTTTTTTATTTTGCCACCTCCCGCTTTCTCCAATTCCCATGTTCGCGTTCCCTCCGGTGTCTTCGCTTTCTTCGACGGCCCGTGCTGTGGATCCCGATGTCTTCTTAACGCTTCCTTTTCACATCGTGATTCTTGATCGCACTTTCGTCGTTCTTGTTTTTGCGTGTGTTTGACAGGTCTCGGTGATGTCCCGTTCAAACAACCACCTGAATTCACAAGACGGATCTTGTATAATCTATTACCCGGGTTCCAAAATACTTCTCCTTGGGAAGAGTTTTTGGTTCGGAATCGGACGCCGCCTTATATCACTGCTGAGCCGGAGGTGACGCACATAAAGTTAGACGAGGATGGCCAAGACTCGGAGAAGTCGAGAAGAAGAAGGTTCTTGGTCTTGTCTTCGGATGGGTTTACGGATTTATGCAGTGGAGAAGGTCAAAAGAGGATCGTGGAGAGCTGGGCGAGGGAGATGGATGAGAGGATGACGCTTAACGAGAAGGAGGCACAACAACATCAGCATCATCAACTAAAGCGAGGCCCGCTTGGCCCCTCGAACAATATGGCGCTCAGGCTGCTGAGGAGAGCGCTGGGCGGTGAAGATCGGTATAGCGTTTCGAGGGTATTAACCCTCGATATGGAGGTCGCCTGGATCGATGATACTTCCATCATCGTGCAGACACTGTGATCTGGTCGCAGGCAGTTCTCATCAAAGTGTATTGTGAGTATATGCGCTTTATCTTTTGCCTTCCCTTTGCTAATTTGATTATATGCACTCAAAGATAACATTTTTCCTTCGTTCTCCTCACTTTCACGATTTCTCTGCAACTGCACCTCGCGTCATCGTCATCATCAAGTCTTCTTTTTTGTTATGAATTCGCAACTGTTCACGCATAACGCATATATCGTACAGGATCTTTTGCTTTCGCTTGTTAATACCTTGATTTCACCTTTCCCATCTTCAAGTTCGGGTTCGAGTCCACGTTCCGGATACAACAAGGCTCCCGCTTTCTCCATGCGTTAACATTTATTTGAAACACACGTTCATCGACAACTTATCACCCATCATCATCATCTTCACAACCTTTTGTTCTTTCGTTATCGCATCCATGCATCCATCACAATCAATCCACCAACTTATATCCATTAGTATATCGCATTCGTCTGGTCATGGTTTCTACAATTCGTATCCGCATCCTTGCACACACGTATCTCCTATCCACATCCAACTATATCCCCATATCCCCTCTCCCAGCCGTTCCGGTGGTCTCCATGGACCGGTGCCCCACGCATCAAGTTCATGCCTATCTTTCCTTGCCTTGGATCACCTCCGGCTCTTGGCACTGCTAGTCACCCCGGTACAGCCGCGCCTATCACAAGTTCACTACCACTCACCTCCCTTCGAGTACCTCTTCGATACCCCCCTCACCTTCCACAACAATCCTCACGACAAGCAGGAGCAAATCATCAATCAATTCTATCGAACCCTTGTGTATCGTCTCCCGAATAACATTGCTAACCGACCGACCTTGATTATGTCGAGCAATCCGACGACCTATTGTGTCGTCAATTTCCAGCTTACTATACCGTACGGGAAGTGCGGTAATTGCTGGTGTACTTTTGACCCCAACCCTCCACTTACTCTTACCCACATCATCACTCTCTTTTGATGCTCTTCTACATTTTCTCCCCTCCTTTTTTCTGATCCTATGCATGCCTCTCTTCAAAAACACAAGTAGCTCATGATCGTTTAATATGTATATTCAGTTGGCAATTTTTTCGTGTTGTTCTCCAAAAGCCGTGTTTCGTTTTTCTTGGCGTTCGAGTCTCTATGTACTACGTTAATTAACAAAGTGATTTTATTGTAACGATTTACATTTGCTTGGGAAAAGAGTCTAACTGAGAGAATACGGTTTCGGAGAAGCTTTTGATCGCGATTGTCTCTAGATCTGCCTTATCTCACTACAACGTTAACAGTCACGGTCCACCATGGCACTTCCTGTCCGTCTCTGGAAGAATAACTATTTAGAGACCTCTACTCTTTTCACAGGTGTTTGTTATTCGCTCACTAGAGCCATTGACCCTCATTGAGCGACATCAACAGCTATTTTACCCAAACCAACGTTCGATTCCGAGTTTCATCTCCATGAAGCAGTCTCTTTGGCTAATCAGCAAGCTACGTCTTCAAAGGAGGCCAACAGAATTTTAGGAAATTTGTTGGAGGTATGGTTCAGGTTGTCCAACATCGTACTCAGAGACTCGGGCTGATTTCGAACGATCTTTGATAGGCCACTTGCGATCTTGACCTGTCATCGCTCTTCCAGCAAAAACGTGCAACTCATCTAGATCTTTCAGCAGAGGATCTTTCCTCTGTTGAGGTTTATCTTGATGCCTGCAAACAAGATATAATCTCCACACACGAGAAAATTACTGGTCTCATCACCACGATTGTTGGTCTATGCAATGAACTAAGCAAGGCAACTGCTCTGTTGCACCACAAGGCGGGTCAACGCGACCTTTGTCAATACCTCCTCACCCCGATGCGATTTATCCACCAAGATTTATTGGAACCCATTTTCATGGCCTATTTCGAGTTAGATGACACTCGCACTGGACCAAAGTTGAAACCAAAGTTGGCACCAAAGGCACCACTTCGACTTTCCTCCGTCTGTTACCGATGGAGGGAGATCGCACGTGCTACCCCTGCGTTATGGAGCCATATATACGTTGACACCGATGTGCCCAACTCTCTTAACTTGGCTGAGCTCTGGCTATCTCGATGTCGATTCCCCTCGCTCACACTACACGTGCGCCAGAGATTTTCATTGGGAACCCTTGCCAATCTCCTGGCTTCCTCTAAATGTCCTCAAACCCAGATCCGGCACCTAGAATTGCAATTTCCAAACCACTTCGATGCCCACATTCTATCGACAATATTAGATGGCCATGTTGACGAACTGGAGGAACTCGTTCTTAAAAACCCAGATGCCCCCATAAATGTTCTTCCAGTATCGCACGACGTCAAGCGACTTTATCTTGATCGTGTCCCAACCTCTTGGACTAGCAATCGCCCCCCTTCGCAGGTTGTTGTTTTACGCATCACCGAGGACATACACCGGAAAATGCTATATCTAATTTTATCACAATGCACCATCCTGCAAAAGTTGTACGTTTCCCTTACCGCAGATGGGGTCTCTGGAGCAAGCATGGCACCGGAGAACTTCAACTGCCACGAACACTTAACCTATCTTGGTCTGGGCTATGTTCACGAAGAACAAGAATTCCCCGAGAATCTACTATCCAAATTTTCATTTCCATCACTGAAAATCTTTGAATATTATATGGAAGGATACTTGGCATCACGAGCACTGGCATGCACCAACTGGCTCCTCTCACTCTCATTTATCAACCACCTTCAACGGCTTTCCCTGCTGCTCGTATTTCGAGTCCCACCGGAATTTTACAACACTCTCTTCCACACGGCTCACTCTCTCGAAGAGCTGTCTATTTTTCTCGATCTCGACGCAGAACCGATGCCCCAGGTGTTTGAAGCACTCACAACCGTTTTCTCTGCTTCCGCTTCGCCTCGCCAACTACCAAACCTCAGGAGTGTTCACCTTTCATCCATTGACGACTTGACACCAGTATCCGACGAGATCTTGCGGATGGGCCAGGCTTGGGCGTCCGCGTCAGTGGCGGGCGGTATCTCGCGAGGGCCACCACACAGCTGCTCACTTCGGGTTTATTTCTGGAATCAAATGGGTTTGGGCGACGGAAAGGACAAAAAACTCCTGGATGCGTTTCGAGACACGTACCCGAACCTAGAGGTCCGATTGATTCGTCATAAATCGCCAGCGTGGATAAGAAACTTCCCGCGAGTGTTTGAGATGAACCCTCCGGCATTCAACGAAGTGAGGAGGTTTGAGAGCATGGATCAAGAAGGAAATTGGATATCACAGACGGGACCAATATATCGTATTGCATAGTAGGTTCTCTGGTACGTTTCTATAGGCAGCCGCACCATAGTTATTCGTATATTCCAACTAAACTCCTAGTGACTGTGCATCTGAAATGGCCCTCTTTGTTTGTTCGCGCCTTGGTCTTCTTCCGATTGGATTTGTTTGGCTCTGTCGAGGTGACAAGGTTACTTGAAGTTATCTCTCATCATGGCCCTTCCTGACCGACTCTGGCGTAATGATGAACGGATCGAACTCTACTCTGATTTCAAAGGTTCTTTTTGCGTTCGGTCCGTGACACTTACCCAGTGTGATTGAGATGCCGGACAGCTATTTTACCCAAACCAAAGTTTGATGACTTCCAG
>ML208479.1:42332-62649 GCA_004369065.1 Pluteus cervinus
CGAAGTAAGCAGCGCGACTGCTTTGTTGGAGCGCAAGTCGGGCCAACGTGATCTCTGTCAATACCTCATCACTCCGATATATTATATCCACCAGGACCTGTTGGAACCGATCTTTCTGGCAGGTATGGAATCTGATAACCTCCACGGACCCCTTCGAGTTGCCTCAGTCTGTTACCGATGGAAGGAGATCGCACATGCCACCCCCGCGTTGTGGAATCACGTATCTGTGAACAACCTCCTGCCTGGAACTTTCAACCTGGCTAAGCTATGGTTGTCTCGATGCCGATTCCCTTCTCTCACACTAGGCTTCCGTGATATCTCGTTGACGACACTCGCTCAGCTCCTCGTTTCCTCACAAACCCAGATCCGACGCCTGGAACTACATACTACAAATGCCAATGATGACCGGATCTTACAGGCCATAATAGATGGGGGCCATGGTGACGAGCTGGAGGAAATCGTTATCAAACACGAGGAGAATATCATCGACGATCTCCCAGTGCCCCATATCAAGCGACTTTACCTCGAACAAGTACCAACCTCTTGGAGTCGCACTTCTCCCCCGCAGCAGCTCACCATCTTACGCATAACCGATGATATTCATTGGGAGATGTTAGATCTCATTTTATCAGAGTGCACCGTTCTCCAAAAGCTATACGCCTCCATGGCAGAAGATGGCCCACGACCTCTTGATAGACGGATGTCACTTAAGGGGGCAACTACGCATTCCCACCTGACCTACCTCGGCCTAAGTTATACTCCAAAGGATGGTGAATTCCCCAGTGACCTAATATCCAGCTTTTCATTCCCTTCGCTCAGCGTCTTCGAATGTCACCTTGCATGGACATCAAATCCTGAAGTCGTGTCAGCAGCTACAAAGTGGCTCGACTCGCTCCCCTTCTTGGGTCAACTCAAACGACTCTCGCTGTTGATCGAATTCAAAGTCCCACAAAGCTTCTACGACTCTCTCCTCAGCCGCGCGGAGGCTATCGAAGAATTGTCAGCTTATTTCGATCTCGAGGAAGAGCCTCAGCCCAATATACTCCGAACTCTTATCACCTTTTTCCATGTTTTGGAGTCACCACCCCGACTGCCCAACTTAAAGAGCCTTCATTTTTCGTCTTACGACAGCCTGACACCGGCCCTCGACGAGATTTTTGGGGTGGGCCAGATGTGGGCATCTATAGTGCAGGCGGTATTGGGAGAGCAGTACGAGAGCCTCTCCCTCTGGGCTCATCACTGGGATCGATACCAGCCTGAGGGGGATGGAGACAACACAAAGGATAAGCAGCTTGGATTCTTGCAAAGGATTCCGGATCCAGGAACACACCCAAACCTGGAGTTTAAATTTTGCCGTCACAATCCGTCAGAATGGATAACAAACTTCCCACTGGTATTTGAGATGTACCCCCTGGCGTTGAACGAAGGAACAAAATATGAAATTGTCAACAGTGCCGGCAAATGGGCACCAAAGAGTGGCCCTGTATATCGTATCGTGTAGTCGCACTTTTTGTTCTTGTTCACAAGTATGCATCTTGTTCGTCCCAATCCCCGCGAAGTTATCGGATTAAGTATCTAGTCGAAATCCTCAGGCACTGATATACGGCTTTTCTTGGCTGACTCTAGTACAAAGACGAGGGAGCAGAAATCTGGTACTAGAGTACTGCATTCACGACACAACGTACTCTACATAGCGATCGCAATTTAACGGATCGAGCTTCTTGTAGTCCAAACCCATAGTCCCAATGGCAACGAGAATAGGAAGAACGATGTAGCGATGTTCGCGAGAGGTTTCGTCAACATGAGTCAATGAACGCAGGAGGGTAATTAATCTACTTTCTTTTAGTACGGCTAATCTGTAAGGACCAGGTCAAGGCGTACCATGTCATTGACCTCAACATGATCAACCACGTTCTTAAAACGGAAGACATCCCCCAACGCTACACTCTCACACTCAACGAACTCCAGCTTTTGCAAACCAAGTCCCCAGACCTTGCGTAGAGTTAAAATGTCATAAAGTCCACCTAGCAACTTTCCTGAGTCTAGTTCAACAAGGATTAGCTCTCGTAATGCTGGGAAGAGCGTTGCGGTGTGCTGATCATCGATAGAAGCTGTCATAAATGTGACAAACGCCTTCAAGGCCCTGGGTGTTTCCAGCCAGAGTGTGCGGACTTGGGTGAGTCGACTCAGCTCGGTCATGGCTTTAGAGGACCCGGACTTTACCCAGAGAGACTCAAGGTGGTCGAGGTTCAATGTTTGACAAGCAAGCAAGAGATTGTTGGGGGAGTTTAGACAGGAAACGGCGTGCTTCGGGGATAGTGAAGCGCTGACTGCGGTGAGCCAATATCCGTCTCGAAGGTGACGGATAGAGCCCCAAACGTGCTCTTGGGTCACTCGAAGGGTGTGAAGCAGGGCTTCTGCATCGGTCTCGCTCACCCGGTCAGCGTTCCAGGGAATTAGACCGAAGTAAGCAGCGGGGGCCGAAATGCTTTTGAGGAGTTTAATGATTACCGTCGGGGAGTCGCGGATTCCGAAATTTTTAAGTTGTGGAAGGTATACACAACGCAATGATGATGACCTATCACCCGGCTCTTCCTTGAGTCCGTCGAGAATGGTAATCGTAGTCAAAAGCGGTAGGGACTCCAAGAGATTGATGAATTCAACCGGCGTAAACCTGGAAATTGGGGACGTAATGGCTAGGTCCGCTATGGTAGAGGCCACGCAAGGAAAGAACTTCCAGTTGGACGAGTATTTCTCAACCTTGATGGAACAGAGTTGGGGGCACATCCTCGAGGCGATGTCATCCAAGATACGAGCAGGAGTGCGGGCACGAAGAGTAAGAGATCGAAGGAGGGGAGCAGCCTTCTCCCAGGGGAAATCCTCGGCAATTTGGATGGGACCTTGCAGCTTGAAGTAGACTATCTGCGAGATGTGTGAAGCATAGAATTGGAATGAGTCGGGTGAAGGAGAGCGGGTGTCAATGTACAATCTCTGACACCGTTCTATGCAGGCACGTGCATAGCCCAAACGAGGTCTGGCCATCGCGCCGAAAACCAAGTTCCAGAGTGGCTTGTGCCCAAGGGCTACACTTCGCCACTGGCGCGATACCCAACTAACAATTAGGCGAGTATTCAAACACGCCTCGCCCTCTGCTTCTTCTTCTTCCTCATCGTCTTCAGGTCGAAAGTCAGTAAATTTTCCAGACTCCTGCAAGTCGCAGCAGTCCATGAAAACTTTAGAAAGGATTTCGATGGGAAGACGGGCGACGGGTGCAAGAGAATTTCGGAGAGATTGGAGCGAGCGGATTTGATCTTCCAGGCGTAAAATTTCGGTTGAAATCTTACTATATGCGTCTTCTCTTGAAAGACCCGAAATGGTGAAGGTTGTATGAGCGTGGCTTTGGGCGAGAACCGACGCCATGACGGTATGCGACGTGAAGCCTGCGATGGCAGGCAGCGCCAAAGGCCGTGTTTGACGTGAAGGCTGTTGCCAAGCAAGCATGTCATCAGTTGTGCAAGTCCAGTCACGGTCAACTCGGGCCACATCATGCCTCTTCCTGACCGCATCTGGTGCAGAAACACAGACCAGCGATTGGAAAAATGCTGCTTTCGATACAATGGTTGGTCTAATCTATTATATGGTTACTTATGCACGATGGGGATACTATTCAACAGTCATTTTACCCAGATCAAAATTCGACGAGTTTGAGCTGCGGCCAGCAATCACCTCGGAAGCGAACGAGAAGGCCATGTCGCTCGAAGAGGCTAACGAAATATCCGGAAACCTGTTTGAGGTATCGTTCAGGTCGTTTAATAACCTGTACTTTATCTAACCCAAACATCAGGTTCCCAATCTCGCATCACTCATCCAGCAAAAACGTGCCTCCCACCTTAACCTCTCTCCGGGGGATAATTCTGCTGTCAATGAATTCCTCGGGGAATGCGAACAAGATATACTCTCTCTTCGCAAGAAGGTCCTCAGCACGATAGCCACGATATTCCGGTTATGCAATGAAGTGAGCACTGCGGCTGCTCTGTTACAGCGCAAGTCGGGCCAACGCGACTTGTGCCAATACCTTCTCAGTCCTATCCGATATATCCATCAGGACTTGTTAGAACCGATTTTTATGGCGTACTCGGAATCTGATCACCTTCGCGGACGGTCTACACAAACGATACCCCTTAGAGTTGCCTCTGTTTGTTATCGGTGGAGGGAAATTGCACATGCTACGCCCGCTTTATGGAGTCGTGTATCTGCAAATGACCTGTGCAACAGTTTCGACCTAGCTAAACTATGGCTGTCTCGATGCCGATTCCCCTCCCTTATGCTAGACATGCGCGACATTCCACTGGAACAACTCGCCGACCTTCTCGTTTCCCCTGGCGAGCCGCAAATCCAAATCCAGCGCCTGGAATTGTACCTTCCAAGCGGAAACAACCAGGCAATATTACAGACTATATTAAATGGTCACAGTGACGAGCTGAACGAAATCGTTCTCATACAGAAGGAGGGCAACCGAGTCAATGATCTCCCAGTGCCCCATGTCAAGCGACTTTATATCGACCGACCGCCAACCTCTTGGAATCACGATTTGCCTCCACAGCAACTCACTATTCTGCGTATAACCGGGGATCTTCACTGGGAGATGCTCGATCTCATCTTATTGCACTGTGTCGTACTGCAAAAGCTGTATGTTGCCCTTGCAGAAGCTGGCCTCAGGTCAGAACAACGTGTAGCACTCAAAAAGCCAGCTACGCATTCACACCTGAGCTACCTTGGTCTCAGTTATGATCCACCAAACCAGAAATTACCCATGGATTTATTATCGAATCTATCATTCCCATCGCTCAAAATCTTCGAATGTCGTATTGGGTCGTGGACGCCTAGCGCTGAAGAACCTGCTTGTGCACCCACCGACTGGTTCTTATCGCTCTCATTCTTGGGCCAACTAAAAAGGCTTTCATTCTCTCCAGATCTCAAAGTCTCACACGGCTTCTACAGCTCTCTCTTCAGCGTGTTAAACTCTGCCGAAGAACTGTCGTTTTTTTTCTATCTCACAGCAGAATCAAAGCCCGAAATATTTGAAGCCCTTACCACCATTTTCTGTTCTTCGGGGTCACCACGCCAACTACCAAAGTTGAAGCACCTTCATTTTTCGTCTGCTGACGACCTAACATCCGCGTCGAACGATATATTACGAGTGGGCCAGTTATGGGCTTCTACAACTGCTTGCCAGAATTCCCGACAGCAGCCTCAGAGCTGCTCCCTTTCGCTTCACCAATACCAGCCTAGATCAGAAACGGACAACAAGAGTAATATTAACCTTAAACGACTTGAACTCTTAGAGGAGTTTCGAGAAAAATGCCCAGAATTACAGGTCCAATTCTATTGTCGTGCATACAAGTTATCAGTCTGGATACTGGGTTTCCCCCTAGTGTTTGAGATGTATCCTCTGGCTTTCAACGAGGTGAGGGAGTATCAAGTCATGGACCAAACGGGTAATTGGACACGAGAGAGCGGTCCGATCTATCGAATCCTGTAGTCACGGTGGGGCTGTCGTATCTGCTCGTAACAAGAGGTGTAGTTTGTCCCAGTTATAACAGTAATTACTTGAAATTCTTTGTGTTTGAAGACATATCCGGATTGTATCTTATTGTTTGCCCCAGACCTTGTTCGTCATTCAAGTTCTTACCACACACTTCCGCACATATGACACCCCCAAGCCGGCTCTGGCACGATGGCAAGCCCATTGAGACCTATAGAGGTTTCGAAGGTCTGTTTCCGTCCTAATCTATGGCATATACCCAGCATGACCGAGATCCACAACAGTTATCCTACCGAAACCCCAATTGGACGAGTTTTATTTTCGTGGGGCAATCGCTCACACCCAACGGAAGAACATAACTGTCAATGAGGCAGAATCAATATCGAAGAATTTACTGGAGGTAGAACTGCACTAGTCCACACGTATTTGATCTCATCGGATCAACAGGTGCCCAACCTCGACCTCGCATCACTCATCCAGCAAAAACGCGCCACCCATCTCGATCTCTCAACTGAGGACACTTCTGCTGTTGAAGCATACCTCGAAGAATGTAAACAGGACATCACTTCCCTTCGCGAGAAGATCAACAGCACCATCTCCACGATTGCCAGCCTCTGCAATGAAGTGAGCAATACGACTGCTCTCTTGCAACGCAAGTCGAGCCAACGTGATTTCTGCCACTACCTTCTTACACCTATCCGATATGTCCATCAGGACTTGTTGGAGCCGATCTTTCTGGCCTGTTTGGACTTGGATGATACCCGAAAGCGAGCTCCTCCAAAGGCACCCCTTCAAGTTGCCTCCATTTGTTATCGATGGCGGGAGATCGCACACTCTACTCCTGCTTTGTGGAGCCGCGTGGTTGTTAATAGTACTGTGCCGAAGCTTCACTTGGCGAAGCAATGGCTATCCCGATGCCGATTTCCCTCCCTTACTCTACACAACACCCCGTTGGACAAGATAT
This sequence comes from Pluteus cervinus, assembly GCA_004369065.1. Lineage (NCBI taxonomy): Eukaryota > Fungi > Basidiomycota > Agaricomycetes > Agaricales > Pluteaceae > Pluteus > Pluteus cervinus. Next base: position 48,842 of record ML208479.1, read on the forward strand.
CTGATCTCCTAACTTCCTCCAATGGAGAATATCCAATCCAGGTTCGACGCCTGGAGTTGCTCGTTCGAGAAAAACATGATAAAATTCTAACCACTATACTGGATAGCCACGGGGACGAGCTGGAGGAGATTTTTCTCGAACATCGGGGTGACAGACTGAAGAAGCTTCAAGCGCCCCGCGCCAAGCGACTTTGGTTGGACCAGATACCAGCCTCTTGGACTCAGGATCCCCTCCCACAGCAGCTCACCGTCCTGCGTATAACTGAAGATATTCACTGGGAGGTCTTATATCGGATCTTATTAGAATGCACCGGACTGCAAGTCTTATACGCATCACTTTCAGCAGATGGTACCAAACTGCAATCCCATCCTTCTGGTGGGATGGCATTCGGAGAACTTATCAGCCTCCCTCGCCTTACCTATCTAGGCCTCTGTACCCCGGGAGTAGATTTTCCAACAGACCTACTATCCAACTTTACCTTCCCATCCCTCCGCGTTTTCGAATGTTATGTCGAAGGAAAACCGACATTGCGAGTGGATGATTATTCCCACTGGCTTATCTCGCGTCCATTCCTCCGTCACATCAGACGGCTTTCGTTGCAATTAAGATTTAGAGTTGTAGAAGGCTTCTACAGCTCTCTCTTCGACATGACTTCCTCTGTCGAAGAACTCTCGATTTATCTTGATCCCAAGGTGTTAAAAACCAAACCCCATCTATTTGAAGCACTCACAGCCGTTTTTTGTTCCTTGGACTCACCACGGCGACTACCAAAGCTGAAGACTCTTCATTTCTCGTCGCTTCAAGAGTTGGCACCGGTTTCTCAGCAGATTCTACAACTGAGCCAGGCATGGGCGTCTATGACTCGCGACCTTTCGCTGGAGCAGTCCCAGCCTCTCTCTCTTTTTATTCATCTGTGGAGCGCAAATAGTCCAAGAGAAAGGAAGGACGAGTTGAAGGAGCTCCCGGCCCTGGCGCGAGAAACATGCCCTAACTTGGAGATTCAAGTTGATCGTCATCTGGTGTCGCAGTGGATTGATGGCATTCCGCTATTGTTTGAGATGTACCCTCTAGCATTTAATGAGGTACGACGATATGAAGTTGTGAACAAATCGATGGGTTGGAAACCCAAAACGGGACCCATATACCGTATTATGTAGTAGGTTTTTGTACGTGCATTCCCGGGCGATTACCGGTAAATAGTTCGTACAATACTGTTCGTACTTTACACGCAACCCATGACCAGGTGCTAAGCTTGTCCAGAGAGATTCGAGTTTGACAAGTCCAAATTTTGACCAGTCGAGAATCATCATGAATGAACTGACAACTAAATGCGTGTCGATAGGCAGGTCAATCTCGTCTTCGGGCAGGGATAGAGCCTGGTAAAGTCTCCGGGTTCGTTCAAATCGCAACAATAATGCATAAAGACTTCAGATAGAACTTCGGTCGCGAGAGAATTGCGGAGAGAACCTAAGAGACTGGATCTGATCCTTTAAAGGTGTGATTTTTGGCAGTGCATCGTCTCTTGAGAGGTTAGAAACATCAAGATCTGTAAAGGCGTGTCCTTGGGCCTAGATCGAGTGGATCGAGGGTAGTTCAGGGAGCTGCCAGTCGGGAGGGGTTCATGGAATCGTGGTCCGAGCGTAAGTAGCATTCTACATGACAAACCGAGGTTCGACCTGACGTCATAGTGATCTGACATCTTGGATCTGATAAGATTAGATCACAACAAGGCCCTATCGATGCTAGGCCAGTTCAGAAAGACCAGCAGTCATTGAGGCCCATCAATGGGAGGATATGATACTTGACTTTGGTACAAAAACTGGTCCTGCGAAATTGAGCAGAATACTTAAGATCCTGGGTTACAGCCTTTACAATAAGTTTTAACTCAAAAGCATAAAAGCTTCACTCCGAGTCGAACTTGATCACGATCTCGGGACCTCGGCTCTCCTTTCTTCTTCCTACGTCCATCATCGCACTGAGCCCGGCGCATTTGAGGCTCGACCCCTCCATCGTACCACACAAATTGTAGTTGGAGTTAAGCGGATGGCGCCGAAGGGAGGCAACGCAAAAAAGGAGAGTGGGAGGGCGAAGAAGGCAGAGAACGAGCAGAAGAAGAAGGATCAAGCTTCAGCGGATAAGGTACGTGCATACACTCCATCCCCTTTCCTAGATATCTATTCTTATTCTTATTGCAACTCTCGTTCTCACAACACTCTCGCTCCTTCCCACAACCCTCATCGATCTCGGTCATCAGGAACGTAAAGAATCCGAAACATGGAAAGACGGCTCAAAGGGTGCTTCTGCAAAAGACGAGAAAGAAGAAAGACGGAAAGCTGAATTGGCTAGGAAAGCGGAGAATGCTCGACTCTTAGCACTAGAGGAAGCGGCCATCAGTGCTGCTAAAGCGAAAGCTGCACCGAAAGCAGGACAGCAGAAGAAGAAGAAAGAATCGGAGAAGCCCGCTGGGCCAGGTGCTATTGCAGCTGGCGGTGAGTTGGCTGATGACGAGCCTACTGCGGATAAAGGCAAAGCGAAAGAGCAGGGAGCTGGGGAACCCGAACCGGTGGAAAGTTATGCGGCGACTGGGATCGATAACGCGTTGGATCTTTTGGAACTCGTTACTGCCAAGACGGATAAAGCTAGTGTGGGTCAACAGGCTGCGGGTATTGAGAGACATCCAGAGGTGCGTTCGAAGGGTTTCTCATTTCAGTCCATTGCGCCAGACGGTGGGCGCTGCGCTGCGCACATCGTGTTGATGGTGCGCGTTATTCGGAACCACCCTTCGTACTTGATTACGGTCGACGATGTTTCAGCTACAGACCTCCCTGCAGCTTCGTGACTTTGCTGTCTCTGATACGTCTGAGTGCACTCTTCGTATCCTTTAAGACGTCACTTTCACTTCTCCTTGTGCCTCCTGGTACACCTGAAGACATGTTGCTGATATTTTACATCATATAGCGTCGTTTCAAGGTACGAACTTATTTAGCAATCTTGAACCATGGAGCACTGCCTTGACGCCGAGTTCCTTCGCCATCCTTACCCCACACATCTTCTTCGATGTCCCCCTTTTCTACTTTGGGGTTTTATTTCTCTGATAGGCTGCGTTTGAAGCATATCAAGAACGTGAATTACCCAACTTGAGGGTGGACGTAAGTGTATATTACGTTCAATCTTGGGCACTGGGTCCCGACGCCCAACGAATTCGTTTGATGCTGATGGCTCTCTATCTTTTGCGTCATAGCACCCTGGGCTGAGGTTACAACAGTATAAGGTGTGTTTCAACTGTTTTCAGATTTGTAGCACGCTGAGTGAATGCCTATGATGTTAGGATTTGCTATATAAGCAGTTCCAGAAGTCACCAGAGAATCCGTAAGTCTGCATGCACCTGATCGCTTTCTTTCAAATCCGCACAATGGGACTTCTGACCCGGGACCAAATCCCGGCATATTTCCCATTGAAAATCCGGAGGCGGTGTTTTTCTATCTCCCCCGGCCCCCCTCATTTTTAGGCTTCCGTCGCATTCTTCCTGATGTTGGGATATCTTTATTGACGTGTTCGGTATGTATAGGTACAATCAGGCGACGGTAGCATATGACGCTTCGAAGGAGGATAAGGTGGAAGCGCTTAGGTATAAGAGGGCAGAGGTTGAGAAGAGGTTGAAAGAGGAGGCCGATTGATTGCTTTCCTTCAAGTTGACCCCCTCAGGAGACATTGCGTCGTCTGACTTGGGGATGTAAGTCATGCACGTTATGGGATCGGACTCCTCTGGGAGCTCGGAGCTTTGGGCATGGAGGCAGTTCAGTTCTCAAGCGCTTGTCATGATTGTATACGTGTGCCCCCCTTGTGTTTTTGTGTTTTTGTGTTTGTTTTTACATAGCTTGATGGTCCGTGATATGAGGATGAGGATAGGAATTTGGTTGACGTTGGATCGCGCTGTGTCACTTATCGTCGAGATAGCTCATATTCGAGTAGTTCAGTGGTTGCGGTGCGCAATCACGTTCCTGTACCTCGAATGTATTGACTTCAAGGTCGGCCGAAGAATCAAGAACATCGTGCTTTCTTTCCCAATAGTTCCGGTCCAGCGTGGGGGGATTAACATCCAGATAGAATTCTAAAAATTGCGGATGGAAGTCGCTGTCATTGTCAAGCCCCGGGAACTATATATGTTCAGTAGGTTGACGTGTCTCTCTATCTCCTCCTCCACATCCCTATGGTGAGTATGGAGATTCTCTGGATCCAAAAGACACAGCCCCGGACTGAGAATGGGAGATTCTAATGACAGATTTTTAGTCTTCGGAAAGCGAGAAGCTAAGATTGCCGTGTGCACGTATGCTATCGCAGGGTGGTTCGGATGGCATGAGTCTCGCAACGGAAGGCTGAGTCCCCCATTTTGGCGCATTGGCTGTACAGAACGCACCGACAATGCGATCGGAGCGTCATGCACCATAACCCCAAGGCCGTTTCTCTCCACTGGGAAAAAGAAAGAACAACAACTCCCAGCTATTCTAATCGTTCCGGAATGGTGACATTCCAGTTCCGCTAGGACAGAACACTGGCTCCGGTGCCCGAATGACCTCATCACAGCCAACAAGTTGAACTCGCAAGAGAGAGTGCCGTTGCGGGCCATCATAGGATGCGGTTGATGCGGTAAATATACGTGTCTTCTGCGAGGGTGTGTAAGCTAATTTTGCGGTATGCACAGCCGTTTGAGCATGAGATTCGTGTACTGGATACGGCTGCGAACTCGAATGTGGCGGAGGCAGGACGGATGCCATCCGATGGCAGGACACAGCATTGCATCAGAGGCGATGACATAAGCAGGACTTTAAAATTGTGTTGTGGGGTTCGAATCAACCCCCACCACCATCCTCAACCAGGACCTTCGCGACTAGCTAGTTGCTAGTTCTTACTCGTCGTATTTGACGCACTCATCCTTCTCGGCAGCTTGCACCCTCGGCTTCGACACTCCGTTTTGCGGGATTTGTTGATTGGCGCTTTTTTTTTTTGATCTTGTCTGCCGACCTTATCTTTATTTTCCTTCTTCGTTTTTTCTTTCGTTCTCATCGATATCGATTTGATCTACCCAACACCAACAACAACGATGGACGGCCCCACCTTCTATGTCTCCGTCGCCCCACCTTCTCAGCCTGGCTTCACCATCACCACCGTTGATGTTGCCTCGGATTCATCTAGCTCATCACCAACGAATAGCCTCTACTTCCCCCAAAGGACGAACACGATCGCCATCACCTCTATCCCAAAGCCTTTCTTCCAACCTGCGGTTTTGACCGTTCTCAAAGCCCATTTCGAGAGCTTTGGGGATATCAACCAATGGGTTCCCCTGCCAGGGTTCGGCAGGATTATTGTGGTGTATTACCTCGAAGAACATGCAGAGGACGCGAAACTGCAATGTGATCCGATCGTGTTGGAAGGAGAAGCATACGGACAGTAAGCATAGCCGCCTCTTACTTCTCTCACTTGGAACTCAGCGCTGATGGTCACCTCCAGATCACCAGTGAGACTACGCGTTTATCGCGCAGATCCCAACCCTCTCATTGAACCGGACGCATTCTCGCATGTGCCCGCAGCGAATTACCTCCGTCCACCAGTACAGGACAAGAACTTTTTAATTTCGCCTCCGGGTTCACCGCCTGTTGGATGGGAGCCAGTGCAAGAAGACCCTCCCAACTCGTGCCCGTTGGCAGATGACCTCGTCGCTGCGTTGGAGAAACTCCAAACGAAGGAAAGGGGATCTGGTTTGGAGATCTTGTTAGATCCCATGGAAGGATCCGGAGTGGGCGTATACGTGGAGGATTGTGATATGGATGAAGGGGACGCAGAGATTCCGGACGACGAATGGATTTACGGCGAGACTGCACCTGCAAGAGATAAATGGAGATCTTTTGCTACTGCTATGCCTCCGATTCGGGTATCGGCATAGGTTGTTGTTATGTGAGTACTTTTTCTTGGTTCATGGTTACTTCGCGTTCTGGGATGAGAATTTTTCAGACCCGTGCTGAGACTTTGTTCTGCTGATACCTTATATTGCCTTTTTTTCTGACTCTTGCTCTTTTGTTACTCGTCACCGCTTCTGTGCATCATACTGACTCTCTACTTTATAGTATCTATCTCTTCCTTGCTGGCTATGTTCCTCCTTGCCTGTATTTTTATTATATCGGTGAGTTTCTGTTTTAACTTTTACGCAACGTCCTGTTGCAAATTTTGGGATGAGCCATTTCAGACCTGTTCTGATTTCATATGGAGATAAAAATCTTATTGCCAATTGTTCCTTCTGATTCTTCTTCACTTCGTCTTATGTGTGCCGATGTTCTTGGTTACTGACTCTCTTTCTTGCAGGATTGTCGCATATGCATGTTTTCCTTTGGTTAGACCATCATATCACTATAGACTGGAGACACGGATGTATTTTACCATCAAGTATTGTCGCTTATTGTACTTAATTCATGAACGGACGGTTGACTTTTCGAAATCTGACCTGCGCGAGTCTGAGTCTCCCGATCAACAAGTTTTGAAATTGTTTGGCAACAGCCTTAGCGCCAAACACGTTTTGTCGGTTCAACTTTTAGAACCTGCAGGCTCGAGCTTAGCGTCGCACACCATCATGGCGTCGGTTTTCGCACAAAATCACAAATCGACGACCTTTAATGTTGCAGGTCTCTCCAGACATGACGCATATAACAAGATCTCGACCGAAATTCTACGCCTACAAGATCAAATTCGCTCTCTCTACTCTCTTCAAAATTCTCTTGCGCCCATCTCCTGCCTCCCCAACGAACTCCTATCCAAAGTTTTCATGCATTGCTGCGACCTAAACGAGTCCGGGGAATATACCAATCTTCGACCCGAAGAAGGCGAAGAAGAGGACGATGACGACAAGGCATGTCTAGATACGCGCCTCATTGTCAGTTGGGTATCGCGGCAGTGGCGAAATGTAGCACTGGGACACAAGCCACTCTGGAACTTGGTCTTCAGCACAATGGGCACACTTCCTTTGGACTATGCTCGAACGTGTATGGAACGGTGTCAGACCTTGTACATCGATGCTCGGTCTCCCACGCCGAAGCTCCTCCAACTCTATGCTTCACACATCTCGCAAATATCCCATCTCAAGTTGGGAGGGCCATTTGAACTCTCTGACGACTTCACGTGGACACAGACCGCCCCACTGCTCCAATCCTTGACTCTTCATATCGAAGCTCCCGCTGGTATCTTGGATTCCATAAATCCTCGGATGTGCCCAAACCTTCGTTCCTTGGATTTCCAAGATTATGATTTTGATTGGGCCTTTATTGCCCGTGTGGCCTCAACTCTAACGAGCTTAACAGTCAAGTGGCCGAGCTCAAAGATTACGACGACCGAGTTCCTCCATCTCTTGGAGTCCCTGCCGCTTTTGAATAAATGTCAAATTTCCCGTTGCTTTGAAGCAGTGACGGATGACACACCATCACTACCGCGTCGTGTATGCCTTCCGCGACTCCAGAGCATGGCCATATACGAGTCCGTGGCGGCAATTATCAGGCTACTACGCAATATTTCTACCCCCGCTGCTTCCCTCCAGATAATCTCCTTTCGGCCTCAGAAAAATGACGCAGAGACGGAAGCCCTGCTTCATACACTCCGAACAACACAAGGGCACATATGGGAATCTATACGCCATCTTCGAGATGACCGTTGGCTCACCGTGTCCAGCTCTTCGCTATCGTTGAAGCACATAGTCTCCTGCAGGAATTCTCCCAACAACCTTTCACTCGCTTTCCAGTATTTGAACCTCGACAACCTTGAATCTCTTTGGACGGAATGCGAGTCATCAGAAGTTATGGCCAAACTGAGTCGATTGACTCAGCTACGCTCGATTGCGTTGAACGGCTCGAAGCCGTTGAGGGCTTTCATGACATGTATGACGTCTGGTTCTCCTGGCCAAGATTCCATGGCGCTCTTTCCGGCATTAAAAGAACTAACCCTTTTTGGGCTTGATTCTGGAGAGTCGCTAGCTGAGCTTTGTGACGCCCAAGCAGTGCGCAAGGTCTGGGGAGTTGGTTTGCAGAGGTTGGAATTTGTTGACTGTGAGGGTGTACGGTTATGGGACATTGCTTGTCTTAAGAAAGTGGTGGATGAGGTAGAGATCGGCGATAGGTCTAGATTTGAATTTTTGACATGATCTCAACACCCAGAACCACGGATAACTCAGTGTTGTATTCTAAGGCTTAATAACCATCCCTGAAGCCTTAATAACACCCTTAAATTCCCTTCTAAAGTCAAAAAGGGTCGGTTTTTCAGGGTTTTTAAGGCTTCCGCTACAACACTGGGATAACTAGCCTATAGGTATTATTGTCTGCTTCTTCTATTCGTGGTTACGACGTCCCCTTTGCGAAACAATCAACGTGAAGCGTACGGAGAGTTCACATTCTAACGTGTGTACATATTGTCAATGAACCTGAACTTCGAGGTTGCTTCGGGGGTGGAAAGGTCCCAACATCATTGTTTGGCACCAGCTCCGATTGCAAATATGATCACGCCTATAATTCGGGTTTTCAAACCTTCGAACCTAATCCCACTACCATGGCGTCGGTCTTTGCACAAAGCCACACTCCCACAACCTTCAGCATCTCAGGACTTTCAAGAGAAGACGCATGTAGTAAAATATCCGCCGAGATCTCACGTTTAGAAGACCAAATCCGCTCCCTTTATTCTCTTCAAAATTCTCTTTCACCTGTCTCCTCTCTTCCTACCGAAATCTTATCCAAGACTTTCATGCATTGCTGCGACTTGGACGAAGCTGGAAGATATACCGATTTTCGACTTGGAGAGGAAGAAGAAAAAGTGCTAGAGAAACACGGCAGGGCGTGTTTGAAGACGCGCCTAGTTGTTAGTTGGGTCTCACGTCAGTGGCGAAGTGTAGCCCTAGGACACAAACCACTCTGGAATTTGATTTTCAGCGCAAATGCCACTCCCCACTTGGACTACGCACGTGCATGCATGGAGCGGTGTCAGAACTTGTACATTGACGCTCGCTCTCCCCGACAGGACCTTTTCCAGCTGTACACTTCACATATCTCGCAAATATCCAATCTCAAACTGAAAGGTCCTATCCACTCTACCAAACCCTTCTCCTGGGCGCAGGGTGCTCCCCTACTTCGGTCTCTTACTCTTCAGACCGACACCCCTGTTGAGATTTCGAATAGTATCACCCCGGGGATGTGTCCTCAACTTCGTTCCCTCGAACTTGGAGGCATTTTCAACTGGAACCTTTTCTCTAGTGTCTCCTCGACTCTAACGGACCTAGCCATCAGGTGGCCAGGTTCCAGGATTACGATGACTATGCTTATCGACCTTTTGGAGTCACTGCCGGTCTTGACTAAGTTTAGTATTCTCGACGGTCTAGAGGAAGGGCCGAACGACCAACCATCATCGTTGCGTTCCATACACCTTCCACAGCTTCAAGATTTGGCAATACGTGACTCCACTACACAAATCATGACGCTACTACACAAAATTCATGCCCCTGCTGCTGTCGTCGATCTTATCCCCTGGCATGCTCCTGATCAGGAGGATGATACCGCCACAGCGGCCCTGCTTCACACCCTTCAACTTACCCAAGGGCATGTATGGGGCTCTATACGTTACCTACGAGATGGAGCATGGCTCTCCGTCAGCTCCTCGTTACCCTTGAAGCACTCCCTTTCCTCTGTGAGCTCTCCCAACAATCTCTTACTTGTTTGTCAGCATTTGAACCTCGACAAACTTGAATCTCTTTGGGCTATATCTGGCTCCATCGAAGTTATGGTCGAACTAGGTCGACTGCCCCAGTTGCGCACAATCTGGTTAGAATGTTCAGATCCTTTAAAGGCATTTGTCGAATGTATGACAGATCCTACTCATAACCAGCATTTTACGCCACGCTTTCCGGCCCTACAAGAGTTGATTCTTGTTACGCTCGACTCAGGAGTGCTGCTAGGCAGACTTTATGATGTTTTGACTGCACGCAAAATCGAGGGGATTGGTTTGCAGAAGTTGGAGTTTGCTGAGTGTGCGAGTGTAAGGTTGGGTGATGTCTCCCATTTCAAGAAGGTGGTTACTCATGTGGAGATAAATGATATACTGGTAAGTCCACACCCGAATGTTCTAGATAATAACCATACTAAAAAATCATACTATAGCGACAAGATCATCCCGCGTTCCTTGACTGGTGTTGATGTCCCGACGGATGTCGTCGTCACACTCTGCCAGCACAATCTCGAGAAATGGGATTGCGATTCTGGGCTACGCTATCGACTGCGCGCAGATATCGAATTCTCACCATCTTTTGTTCAGATCGCGTACGCTTCGTTGTGTCGTGAATCTATCCCAGTAGTACCATGTATAACCACTCTGCGTGTGTGCACTAGGTCAGGCGTGCATGGGTACTTTTTAATTGTCGGGCGTAGACTTTTATCGTGCGTGTGAGTTCAAGGCTTCAAGCCAAGGTGCCTCGTCTGCGCCATGGATTGTTTGGCAACAGTGCCGAAACCAAACATGCCCGTAGTTTTGCGGCTTGCCAGCTTCGAATTTTCCCACTTCCGCTACACCTTCACGTTCTAGCCACCACTATGGCGTCGGCTTCTGCACAAAGCCACCCTTTTACAACGTTCAACATCTCCGGACTTTCGAGAGAAGACGCATATAGTCAAATCTCTGCCGAAATCTTGCGCTTAAAAGATCAAATCCGCTCTCTCTACTCTCTTCAAAATTCTCTTGCACCTGTCTCTTGCCTCCCCAACGAACTCTTATCCAACATCTTCATGCACAGCTGCGACTTGGAGGAATCTGGAGAATTTACCAACTTCCGACCCGAAAGAAGACACGATGACGACGAAGACGAAGATGGCAAGGCGTCTTTGAATACGCGCCTCACTGTTAGTTGGGTATCGCGCCACTGGCGACATGTAGCGCTAGGACACAAGCCACTTTGGAACTTGGTTTTCGGCACGGTGGACACACCTGACCCAGACTATGCTCGGGTCTGCACGGAACGATGTCAGAGCTTGTACATCGACGCCTACTCTCCCACACCTTCCGCCTTCCAGTTTTATATGTCACACATCTCACAAATATCCTATCTCAAACTGAAAGGTCCTTTCCAAGTTTCAGTCGATTTCTCCTGGCCACAAGCTGCTCCCCTCCTTCGGTCTCTATCTCTCCGTTCCCGGACTCCTGCTAGTATTTCGGATGGAATTACTCATGCGACATGCCCACAACTTCGTTCCTTGAAGCTCAACCAACATCCTGTCGACTGGGACTTTCCTTTCCGTGTAGCTTCCACCATAACGGACCTATCCATCAGTTGGCCAGACTCCCAGATAACGACAACTAGATTTGTTCATCTCTTGGAGGCAATGCAGCTCCTGACTAAATGCGAAATCTCCCTTTGTCTGGAGTACGTGCCGGATGATCCATCTTCACCATTGCGTCATATTTACCTCCCGCAACTTCGAGAGATGATAATATACGAGTCGACGGCCGCAATTACCCAGCTACTCTCCAAAATATCTGCTCCCGCCGCCTCCCTTCACCTAACCCTTGCCCAACACGATGGGAACACGAGTAACTCGGACGTTCAAAGGCTGTTTCATACCCTTCGAGAAACCCAAGGACACGTATGGAACCCTGTACATCACCTGCAACATCGTTTTGACCTCACCATATTTGGCTCCTCCTTATCCCCAAAACACGCCATCTCGTGTGCATTTCTCATTGAATTTCCCGATGAGCTCTTGCTAGCCTGTCGCCATCTGGACCTCGACAATCTTGAATCTCTTTGGACAAAATCAGCCTGCATTGAAGATATGGTCAAGCTCAGTTCACTGCCTCGGCTGAGCAGAATCGCGTTTGAAACCTTGAGGCCCTTGAAGACCTTCATCATATTTATGAGATCTTCCACCACCAACCGACATTCCACGCTGCTTTTTCCAGAATTACGAGAGTTGATCCTTTTCAACCTCGATTCTGGGGATATGCTAGAAGAACTCTATAGCATTCTAACGGCTCGCAAGATTTCGGGAGTTGGACTGCAGAGGCTGGAGTTTGTTGAATGTGAAAGTGTAGGGTTAGGTAACGTCTTCCGATTCAAGAAGGTGGTTGATCAGGTCGAGATCAGTGACACCGTAAGTCAAAGTTTAAATTCTGGGCAATAGGTATTCTAAAAAAACATAGATTCGACATCATCCTGCATTACTTGACCCAAACTCATTCTGATGGAATCCTTCGGCGACGGATGTTGCCAAAAGTATCTTGCTGACGATTCTTACGGCTTACCTCGACATGCGGGACCATGATTTCGACCGCATTAGGCCCATTCTACCAAGCTTGGACTGTTAATAAGTACCTCGTTACAATCATTTTCATAGCGATAGGCGTGTAAGCGTAGACAGGCAAACACTCCGTGAAACTTGACCGCGAGCTTTTTTGACATGCCGCAAACGAGTCCAATACAATTGTCTCCAGCGTTCGCGGAATGCCTTGGACCTAAATCGACCTGCGAAGAAACAACTGGTCATACCGTCGACTTTTACTCAAGTTTTAGGTTCGGAGTTCTGATTTGACGTGCCTGCGTCTTTTAGAGGTACGCCCATCGATATAAAACTCTAAATAACCACCTACTGACAGTGTACGCGTGCACCAGGTTAAGCACGCGTTCGCACGGTTCCTTTCCACTGGAATGCGGCCCGTAGACTGTTATCTTAGACCCGGTCAAGTTCAAGCCGCTAGCTCAACATTCTTTTGTTATATAAGGTGCGGCATATGGCCAGTACCAGAGGCAAGTTGGGTAGCGCCACAGTAGGTAAATAGATACACACACATGTACTAAACCGGCGCATTACGTCATGATCCAACCTTGGTTCTCGCTACCACTGGTGTGCTGGCCAATAGCACAGCCATGAACCGGACTTTCAAACACTAAAACGCGTTTGTGCTGCCTATCGAGTCTATCGAGGACGACTATCAACCCGAGTCAAGTTACCCGACTCCCCTTGGCCTTGGTACATATGGACACCTGAAGTCTTCTGTACACCCGGTTCAAGGTAACAACCGCTGGCCCATTCTGCTCCTCCCTGCTTATGCACCCTACTCATTGTGGCCACGCTTTGGTCTGCGCTTGCACACTCTGCTCTAATATTTTGAGCCATCTTGGACAGAAGGTTCCATGTCGTTCGCATGTGCTCTGGTGTTGCGTGCGCACACTCGACCCACCCCTCGACTACTTTGAAGGTGGACTGAGAACCCCACCTATGTACCTCGGGGAGCATGCATCGTCGGGCTGAACCCCCAAACGTGGAGATGAATATGGTTCCATATCCTGTGTTGACGTGCTTTTCTCTTATGAATGGTATAATAATCAGACTGGAGACAGTACTCGCCATTAAGTTGCTGAGCAGGTGACGTCAGGCGACATACCATCCCGCGGCTCCTCGCCATCAGGCAACCATACCATCGCGCGCGGCTCCTCGCCATCAGGCTCTTGGACACATACGTGGACTTCACTCGTTGTCGAGGTCGTAAGTTTCTATCACGAACTCGTCAACCCAACAGGGAAGCAACTGCGGACTATCATGCCTGAGGAGAACCACACGAGCATCGCTGTCGACCTCATCATCCCCACATGTGATAGGATGCGCTGGCTCAACACGAGGTACAGACCTTCCAGTGTTGAAACGTTGATGTGCAAATGATCTGAATTGAATCCAGTCGTCAATGACCCTACAAACGATCTCGTACTCACCTGGATGCCTATCCCGAGTTCCGTTAACGGA
>ML208480.1:22175-38859 GCA_004369065.1 Pluteus cervinus
GAGGTTTGAACACCGAGAAATGGAACGGCCAGAATTAACTGCGGTTTCCCAGCTCACTGTCTCGAGGCGGATGAAGTTGAAGATAGTGTCGCACGGGGTCCCAATGTTCAAAGTCCTTACTTCGTAACGGACTCGTAACAAGGCTCGGGGTCTGTTTGTCGCTTAATCAGCGGCTTTGCCATTGCTTGCCATCGTCTTTCAAAGTCAACACAGGCCTTTTAGTTTGACACTCATGACGCTTTCCCACTTGCTCTGGCTGCGTTCACTGGCATACTACTGCTATGGTACCTCATAGGCCTCATAATCCGGACCTCAATCAGGCAGAAAGCACCTGCGGTTTCTGCTCGCTTGTTGAACCCACGACTTGCTTGCCAAATCCACTGATCAAGCGACCGAGCCTCGTTTGGCCTTGTTGAAGTTGGGGCGCGTGCGACACTATCTTCAACTTCATCCGCCTCGAGACAGTGAGCTGGGAAACCGCAGTTAATTCTGGCCGTTCCATTTCTCGGTGTTCAAACCTCCCGATATTTGGTGTTCATTTTGAAACGGGTGTGGGTGGGTGCTCGACTATTCCAGCAACTGAATTGGAGGCTCATGAACATTTGGATAGGCTGGTCATTTTCAGCCTCGGCGTCGAACCCTTTGCCGTCATCATTTAACGGCCGCTTCGACAACTTCGGTCGTGAGTGGTCAAGTAAATTTAGTGGCGGGAATTCAGCAGTTAATTATACAACTACACACGCGTTGAACACGACCAACGTTCGCAAAGGTACTGCCGTGATACACTTGTGTTCGTCGGTCTGCTGTCCTGGCCGTGGTCAGTATTTGTTTGCACCCTGGATTTTAAGTCAAAAATTGCATCTCATTCAACAATGAATAGACGGCAGCGTCGAGTATAAAGGCAGGCGAACGACACTGCTAATTCCCCAGTTCAACTTGAACAATTCAATTTGTAACGGTATCAGCATGCAATTCTCCTCCAAATTCTCCCTCCTCGCTTCGGCTCTCTTTGCAACCTTGACCTTCCAAAACGTCAATGCTGCGCCATCCGTAAGCACCTCATCCCTCCATTCATGCCATTCCTGATGTCTGATCCCCTTCTACGTCTCCAGCTCAGCAGCGGGGTCGTTACGGAAGCACAGTTGCTCAACTGGATTGCGACAACCGACTCGGAGCTCACGTTCATCGGCGAACCCATCACGGGTCTCTCCAAGCGTGAAGCCGACGTGATGGTCGTATTCTGCAGTGACAGAGTCAATGGTGCCTGTGGTGGACCTTGCACAGTCTACAATGGGCCATCTGTCTGTCTCAGCGCGCCCGGCACCAACTGTCTTGCGGCGACGGCCAACGTTGGGTTTTGCAATGAAGGCGGTTGCAGTGGCAGCTGCAACTCGTTTGATTCGTGTGGTGACATGTTGAACAACGGGTTCTGCTTCACTCCTGGCACAGATTCCATCCTTGTCCCTTTCGTGCCTTAGATTTAAAGTGAGCAGCTGCTATCTACATGTTGATTTCAGTCTTGATTGACTTGCATCAATTCCTGGCCTCGCGATGTCCTCCTCAGTGTTAATACAGTCGCTCAGCGAGTGACCGTGTCGTAAAGTGAAGTAGTTTGAAATCAAAATGCTTGTAGTCACGTCCTGTCCAAGTTTGAATTAAGCTCTTATGAATAAGCGCCCGTTTCTCTGCGTACACTTGCCCTATCCTGATAGCAACTCAAGGTCAAAATCTATCTATATCATGAAAGACCACATTCTTTGGTGCGCATTTTCATTGGGCAAGTCTGCTGGGAGGAGTTAATCGAAGGTTGGCGCCGAAAGCCATGTTCCCGGGACACATGTTTGGATTTCTGTGCGAAGCACACACAGGCTTCTGCTAGTCTCACACAACCTTAGATCCAACCATAAGTGGAAGGTGTCAATGTTAATGGTGATTGCGATTCTAAAAGTACATTTCTATACATATTCCAGTTCCAAAAAAAGAATGAACGAAAGAGAGGACCAAGTAAACGAACGAACGAGTGAAGATGATACGATACTAGAGGGGAAACAAAACCGAAAGGAACGACGAGACCATTCAACGATGCACATCCGTATCCCTATTCACACCACCCCAAAAAACACACCATCAAACGCCCCCATCCTCACTACTTCACTTCCCACCCTGCGGGTCCGCAGCAAAATCAGCCGCAAACTCTTCCAACGCATCCAACGTCTCCGCAAAATGTCTAAACTCCAACTTCTCCCCACGTCCCACCGCCAACGAATGCGCCGTCCTCGTCGCATTCTTAATCTGTCTCCCATTCACATTCCTCCTTGCCAGCTCCGCAACATGTTCTTTAGTAATAACCGCAGCATCCGAACCCGAAGGTAAAACTTTCTTAATGAAAGCCCTCCAAACTTGTTCCTTAGATTCTTGAGTGAGTTCACGGAAGTGAAGAGCGACGTGGATACGTGATAAGAATGCTTCGTCGAATGTCTTGACTCGGTTGGTTGTGAGGAATAGAATTCCACGGTAGTATTCTACGTGGCGGAGGCTGTTGGTGTCAAATTGATCAGCAAGACGTCTCGATGAAAGGATAGATGACAAATAGAAAGAAAGAGGGAAATGGGACTTACAATACCGCAACCATCGCATTCCGCTCTAAATCATGCAACGACCGTTGTTCAAGGAAAACATCGGCTTCGTCGATCAATACAATAGCTTTCCATGCCGTAGCAACGTCAAACACACGCTCTAGAGCATGGTCGAGCGTAGCGGCGGTGGTACCCAAGTCACCTGCACCAACGAGGTATAAAGGTCGTTGAACGTGTTCCGACGTCGCTTCAGCCGAGAAGGTTTTACCTGTTAACAAAAGAAGAAACGATGAGTTGTTAGCGAACTTGTCCTTACAGAAGAATCGGAAAAGGATGACGTACCGACACCAGGAGGACCAAAGAGGTTGACGACGAGACCATGACCTTTGCCTTTGATGAAGTCGTCGAACCCGAGCTCACGATGATGAGCTTCCACGAGCGATTGAAGAAGTTGTTTACGGCCTTGAGGAAGAACGAGGTTGGCGAATGCATCTTGGTTCCAGTTGACGTCTTGGATGAGGTCAACGCTGAATTGCACTGTTTGGGTAACAGGAATACGTCAGCGTCACGAACGATAGTCGGAAACGGAGATAGATAGAGGAGAGGACAAGGAGGAAAAAGGGAAAAGACGTACGCCAGACTTTATCGCTCAAACTGAACCCAAACACCGTCGTCGAAGCCAACAACAAATCCTCATCCGACAACTCGACGTTTTCAGCTGTATCATCTTGAACACCAATCTGACTTTCGATGAGGGCACCAGTTTGTTGAGGCATCAATGCATGTTGACCGTGACCGTCGTCCGAGTATTGTGTTTGAAGAGGTATAGACATAGGGACGCTCCCAAACATCCCGGGCGGTTGACCATAGTTGTTGTTGTTGTTGGTGTTAGCTTGAGTGGCGATGGGTGTTGGGAATTGATAGTTTGAGTTGAGGCGACGGAATGTTGCGCGGTCGATCATGATTCTGCTGTTAACCTAATCATAACACAGGTGCGTTAGAAACAACTCCGAATAGAGGAAGAAAGAAAGGACACGTACGTTGTGCCTCATAAGCTTCTCGCCAATCTTCAGACCAGCAATTCCGTTGAATTGCTTATGATGAATCCCGATCAACCCAACCCACTTCTTGCCCCTCGCCAACAACTCCTCTCTGAACGCCTTCTCGTTCTGATGGAACTCAATGGGATAAGCACCCAACGAATCAATCCTAGTCGCGCCCTTGAAATACGGAAGCAAAATAGTCGTTTGGACACGACCAACACCGACAGTCTGACTGTTAGGTCTGTCCACTAGATCCACCGACTCGCAGAACAACTGGTACACTGGTCTCCCGTCAATGCAGGTACGTGTCCATGATGTCATTTCGAGGACACGTTCACCACCTGTGATGGCACAACGAACGACGAAGAGAGAGCGTGGAACGAGGATGGCGTAGAGTAAGGAGAAGGTGATTTCACCGTGGGAGGTGAGGTTTTTGATTTGGGAGATGGTGCTTTTGTAATCGGTCTTGAGGAACTCAAGGAGGAGTTCCGTAGAACGAAGAACGTAGAGGTTAAGTTCTTGTTGAGCGGGAGTGAGAGCCGTAGCTACGGTGGAAGAGGAAGGATATTCTAGTTTGGCGGATGGGGAGGAAGCGGCTTTGACTTTCTTGGCTAGGTCGTCGCGGTATTCGACGAAGCGAGACATGAAGGTGAGGAACATCTCGGGTTCAAGTTCGAGGGGGTCTGTGTTCCAGGATATGCCTGGCCAGGATTGGATGACATCTTTGCAGGCTTTGAGAACGTATTCGGATTTGACAACGATACGGAAGGTAGGTTCAATGTTTTCTTCACGAGGGAGACGACGAACAAGACTAGGTGAAGTATTAGTGATTAGTCGGGAGTGGAAAGACGTGGAAGACATACACGATGCTGTATTCCTTCCACATGTCGTTGCTAACGGCTTGCATCATAGGGATAGCTTCGACCGTCACCTTGGCGCTCATGTTCTACAAGAGGGAGACAAAAAAAAAGTAGACATGTTAGCAGAGCGGGCAGAAAAAACGGAAGACGCGTACCCTGTACTTCCAGTTCCTGGTCCATCGACTGTAGTAATAGTCGACGCGTTTGACCTTCAAGGAAGGCGGAGTCAAGGGAGCAACGGCTTCCTCCTTGTCCTTTTCACCCTTCTCCTTGATAGTGGAGACGTGGGATTCGCCATCGTCGATGACATTGCCCAGGTCGAGAGTAAGGTCACCAGGAGCCTTGGCTTTGGACGAGGAAGACCGGACGAAGGTAGAGAGGCGCCTCTGCATGATTTGGTTGGTAGAGAAAGACGACTTGGGGGAAGGAAGGAAGGGGCTTTTGGTTTCGAACGAAAGGGATGGTATTTATGTTAAGTCGTGTGGGGTGTGAAATGGGCGCTTCGCGCTCAGGACTGCGCGTCCCTGGTTGGTATGCTGTGCTTTGAAATTTGAGTCATTCACGTACCTTGTCAGGGTTCCGGTAATCCTGTCCTCCTCCTCACGACGTCAGGTTCTCCTCAGAAATCTTGGGGTTGAAGGCGGTGTTGACATATTGGAACAGAATTTCTGAAGGAAAGGGGACCGATGATGGACTGCCATGTACTCTTCATCGCCTGAGTTGAGAAGAGGAGAGATCGGTTGAGGGTGCGTGAGATTTCTAATTTGGGCGCACAGCCGACCGACTGCGATTTTCGGGGTTCGAACTAGTCTCGTGCCCAGACGTTCCCAGGGCCCGTTTCCAAAAACGGGACGCCGGGCTTGCTTCGCTGCTGGCTCTCCTCTGAACGTCTGGGGCAATCCGTATAGAGAGAGCAGACATGATGTCATCGTTAACCATACATGGTACACCCCCTCCGAGCACTCCAATTTCGCGTGGCTCTCTCCGGTGTATCTCATCCTTTGGCTTTGTATTTTTGTATCTGTCACCGCTTCGTCAATGACTTTGTGACACCATCAAGTGTTAGTTTACTTGTTGGTTCAGTGATACACTCATACTCACCCCGGAATCAATCAAATAAAACCCAGCACTGACACTACACTCGATCTCAGAGTGTACTAGCCCACCGCGATGATTTGACAACCTCACATCCTCGGCATCATTTGTCGCCGGTTGATTTGGATCGGACGTTGACCACATGCATGAATACCTGAGTTTTAGCAGTTGTCCACTTATATCCTCCGAAATCATAGTTCCTGTCGTCTCTCTATAATACTATGGTATTTTCTCTTCACTTCCTTGTGGCTTTCTCGTGGTGGGGATGTTGTTGTGACATTGTAATGCAGAAATAATGGTTTTCTGGCATAAATTCAGAGTATTAATCACATGCACACCGAAAGAGTCACGAGAAATTGGAGCCTTCGGAGGGGGGCAACTGGATATGGTAGCAGATGACATCATGTCTGCTCTCTCTATACGGATTGCCCCAGACGTTCAGAGGAGAGCCAGCAGCGAAGCAAGCCCGGCGTCCCGTTTTTGGAAACGGGCCCTGGGAACGTCTGGGCACGAGACTAGGTTCGAACGCTTTAGCGCTGACATGGACACCGGACACATATACGCTCCATCATTGGCTCTATCTTGGCTCTATCATCTCTATCTCTCATTCTGAGTCGAATGCTGTCCGTTCGACTCCTATCCTCGTTCACCATCAGAGGGAAATTACACCCAGCCCGGTGTCGATCTTGCGAAAGTCGAGATATATTTGCTAAAACGGCTCAAGAACGGCCACGCACCCGCCAACGTGTTCTTACTGCGTCTCGATAAGGTGTTCATATTTGGGGTTTTCGAGTCACTATCGCCGTGGATCTATGGATATCCTCACGAGTCACGACGGCGAACGATTCCCTCCATCTTTTGGCGCTAGTCATGTTCGTGGTATGACCCTACTCCGTCACCCCACCGCTCGTGATTGACGAATTCTCGATAGACTTTTCTACTGTAACAATCCCAGCCGTGGATGGCGTGCTGGAGTTCTGAGGAGAGTTTTTTGGTCATCTTGGTCTTGGCAATCTCGAAGCGGTACCGGTACCACTAGGACGCTGTTCCTTGTCAATGACACAATCACAATAATGGGGGCTGTCCAAAGACCGCAAGAATTCGAAGATCTCCACTTTCGAACACGCTTATTTCAGAACGTGTTGTAGACCAACGAATGGGTGTGCAATGACATGGTTCGCGTCGAGGCAATTGATCGCAGACAAAACGTGAGCCACAGCTTTGATCTTCGTAACACCAGAAACCAATATCGTATTCTAACAAGCCCTTCCACCATCATAACCAATCTGGACTTGTTCCTGACAAGTCCCAATCGGAAAAGCGCTAGCTCTAGGATTTCGATCAGTAAGCTTAAGCCGCCTCGTGAATGAATAAATCACGCCCACTCACTTTAATTTTAAACGAAAGGAACCGAAATAGATGCAGTCCCGGGAGTAGAACAAAACCCGTTTCCCAAGGCTGTTCCGCAGGTACTAAGATCATGACAACTCCCACCGCACCCATCACGATCACAGAACCCAACATCAGCTGAAGCCATCAAACAAGACGTATGGGAGGCCTCTAAGCAGATATTTGGTCCATTGTACACCGTGCAAGTCCCACCACAACTATCACCGATTTGAGTGTCGCAGTAAACGACCTGGACGTTTTGTGCTTGGCGTCTCCAGAGTGGGTTGGCGATGGTGTCGCGCCGGAGGTCGAGCAGGTCTCCGATGAAGTTGAGGCTTGCGTTGGTGTGTGAGATCCATTCTATTATTTTGGCTGTGGAGGAGATTATGCTGAGTGCCTAGGGAGGGTTCAGTGACTGGGTGGAGATCGTGGCTGGGGCGGCATTACCGTAGATATATCGGAGAGGGGCTAGTTGAACGTATCGGGTGAGTACAGATAACCAGTTTAATGAGAGAAGACTGACCGATGAAGTTGGCAGAGCATCAACCACAGTCATTTGGAATGCCAAACTGGCGAAGAGAGCGGAAGTAATATAAGAGAAGGTGGAAGTGAATTGCATGGTGTTAACGTAGGAGGAGGAGTGTTAATGTTGTGGAAGGAAGTGTCGCCAGGACTGCTGAATCGTACTCGCCTCTGCTTGCTTTTATACCATCGAATCTGATTCTATGTTTCACAGAATAACTACAAACCAGATCACCAAACGCGGTGAGTATTCAAATTTACTTTTGGTCATTGTAGTTCTTATCAACAATCAAGGCCTCATCGCTTCGTCATTTTCCTTCAAGCGTTTTAGTTGCTGGATGGATCAAAGGACGTCGATTTCGCTTGTAGCAAGTGGCGGCTTCAAGGTCAACGAACATAGCAGGAGATTTCCAGGGCGGTGAATGGCAACGACCTGATGCCGTCCACCTAATCATAGAATTCAACGCCCGTTTTGCGTTGATGCTGTAGGTGGACGAGAATAAGTTTCGGGTCAATGCCCAAGCCGGACAGTCGTCGATTGTCATCAATACGAGTTCTATGTGCAACAGTGAGCTCTTTTTTAATGCTTGATTTCACCCCAATGGTTACGATTTGTTGACCATTCCGGCTACAACCAATAGGCGTTCATACGGTCGGCAGATCCGTGTGATCATGACCACCTTGTCCAATTTGAACTTGCAGGGGAACTTATTGCCATTTCCATGGCCCGTCCTGGTCTATTGAAAGGTTGGCTCTCACACGATATTGATGTTAACTGTTCAAGATGAAGAATTGGGGCCGGTATCTGAACACGGGAAGGTACGTACGGTATATTTTCTTTCGGCAATCTACATTTGACTCGAGGTGTCCAAGTATAGTGAAACGGTGTTCAAGAGCTTGAATCTGACGGTCGTCTTTCTTGTCAAGATGGCGCTCTGAGTATTTATAGTCGGTGATTATATCCGTCGCAGGCTCTAGCAGGACCATTGATGAGAGTCTATAAAATGACTATCTTTGGAACTCGTATTATCAAACAACGAAAGCTAACGTATCAATCACCCCGCTGTGTTGCCCCAACATTCAGAGGTTTGCAGACGACCGAACTTGCTATCTTTGAACTTGTGCCGTCGACTAAGTTTGAATCGGGTTAAAATCGTGGTGAAACGGTATCCGAGTTTGAATAGCCTCTTGCAGATATTCAGGTCTTCCTTTCATCTGGACGATGTACTAAATTTACATTGCATCGCCTCCAGGCCTGATGAACGGTATAAAAGCAAGAAGGGGTCACTACGATTCAACAGTCCTGGCGACACTTCCTTCTACTTCTACTTCTACTTCTACTTCTACCTCTACTTCTACCTCTACCTCTACCTCTACTTCTACAACTTCACTAGCACCATGCAATTCACTTTAACCTCCTTTTATCTCGCTTCCGCTCTCTTCGCCGGGTTGACCTTTCAAACTGTCAATGCTCTGCCAACATCGGTAAGCGCGCATTACCCTCGTCCCAACGCAACTCCATTTACTCACCACCTCCTTCTCCACTTCAGCTCGTCACCACCCCAGCCCAATTAACAAAGTGGATTTCTACCACCAACGCAAACCTCACCTTCACCGGCAACCCAATTAACACCACCAAGCCGCTCTCTAAACGCCAAGCTCAAAACGTCCAGGTCGTTTATTGCGACACGAAAATTGGAGATAGCTGTGGTGGAAATTGCGTGGTCTATAACGGGCCAAACACTTGTTTGGATGCTCCCAGTACGAATTGCTTGATGGCTACAGCTGACGTTGGGTTTTGCGATCGTGGTGGGTGCGGTGGGAGTTGCAATCAATTCAGCAGCTGTGGAAGTACTTTGAATAATGGGTTTTGTTCTACACCTGGGACTGCGTCGATCTTGGTTCCTTTCTTGCCTTGAAGTGAGTGGATTATGTGGATTTTTTAGTGCAGAGGCTTATTTACTCGATAGAATCCTTGTGGGGAGTAGGGTCGGGAACGGGTTCCAACAGCTTCCTGGAGTTATGATGACCGATTAGATAGTTTCTCGTTGTTCTCTCTGGAATGCAATGCCGGTCCTTGTGTTCTATATTATGAGATGCGCCTCAACAAATACAGAAAGTTAGAACGGGTAGGGCGAAGAGCACGAACGGTAGAAATTCTACGCACCGAAATCCCCAGCTGGCTACCAAAACGACGCGACGTTGTTTCTCCTCCTTCACTCGAAAGTGATCGATATTCCGGAGTCTGTTGGATTCGAGGAAGGCTGTTCGAAAAAACGTTGCAATCAAAATCACGGCGTTCCTGAACCAGATCGCCGTCGAACAAGCGAAATGACCCAGAATATGACGCAGACCGCATGAAATTGGAGTCTTCGACGTTGAGGAGTGTGCGTGAGGGTGATGACGACATGGACGTCAAGGAAGCCTAGTCAGGCTAGATAGACTTTCTTCTGCTCGCAAAGTGATAGCCGATCCAGATCAATCATTTCCAGTCGAGAAATTTGTCGGAGTGGTACTGTCCATGGATTGCCGCCGCCGCCGCACTGGAGTTGCGAAAGTTCGAGCCTGATGCAAGGAGTAGTATCTCACCATCCCTCGCCTGTTGCGAAAATTCTAGGAGTCTAATTTACGCCTAAAGGCCTAAATGTCGACCACGCAGTAAGAATTAGTTTCAAATTACTCTTGCTCACGTCGTAAGGAAAGAGAGCTCGTTGGGGTTGGGGTTGGCAAATGTTTTGCCTTCATTCGGGTTCGAACTCCAGCACAGGCTTACCTAAGCCAACCAATGACGCAAAAGCCAACTCCTCTTCCTCCCACTCAATGACGTCGAGGCTACATCATCGAAAAATGGCCTCCTATTTATTCCTGAAACCCACCTCCTCGTCTCTCCACAATTTCCCTCTTCGTTTTACCAACTACAATGTCCCTTCCCGCCGCACTCAAAGACATCAGCGACCACCCTGCCCGGGGTTCCGTTGTTGATCCCGTCGACAAACACGCCAAGGACGCCGACGTCGACCGCAAAATTCGTCTCTATGGCGTCATCAGCGCGCTCAGAAAAGGGCGTTATCCCACCAACAAGCAGATCGACTCGACACTACAATACGTGTTGAAACATTCGCCTGTCGACCAAGCACAACTTTCTCCTGAAGGGAAGAAGATCGTTCAAGACACCAAGGATATCATCGAAACCGCTCGCATAATAGTACAACAGAAGAACGCGGACGAACTCGTTCAGAAGTTTTTATGGCACACCAGACGCGTTGACCGCCGAAAGGTGGACCTCAGCGCCCTTCAGGCTCAGGGGAGCCAGGCGGTAGATCGCGAGAGCATTCAATCAGAGGGTTCCGAAGGTACGTTTTTCTAGTCATCGTTTATCATTTCCGCATCCTCATAAAAGCCTTTTGCTATTTTAGCTGCCGAACACCTTCGAACTCTGTTGACGCTCATTCTGACGAACTCAGAGGTTCGGAAGCTGTTGTCCGATTTTTCGCTCATCGGGCGCGATTTGTTGGCACGTTCTGCTGCGAAAGCCGCGGGGATCATCAGTCCTGACGAGGAAGCAATGCGGGACATCGACAAAGCTGCCCCTTCCGATACATTCCACACATCTGAAGGCCGTACTGCCGGGCCTGAAGAAACGCCCGTCTTGGAGGCTCGACTTCCGGGGACCGATGCTAAGGTTCAACAACATCCACGGGAAGACCAACCTATCATGCAAGGCGAGGACGGGGAACGGATGGATCTTTCTCAAGTTCGTGATAATGGTCAGACTTTTAAAGACGAGGCGAAGCAACACGTCGCTGGTGAAGGTCAGGCGTTACGCGAAGAGGCTGCCGACGCAACTGAGAGGGCTAGAGATGGTGACGATGTGGCACTTGAAGACAAGAAGGGCGGTTTGATGGACCGAGTTCGTGGGATTCGGGTATGCGCTTTTTTCGTTTACCGTTATCACTTTCTGACTTTTTTGCAGGATAACTTGACGGACAAGATTCCCCAACAACACAAGGACACCGCCCAGGAACACTACGATCGTGGTCGTAAATTCTTGTCGGATGAATATTTCCCTGAGGAGAGACGCGACCAGTTCATCTATCGCGGTAAAAAGGCGAGTATCCTCATTTTATCTCGTCGTATGTGTCACTAAACCTTCCCAGGCGATACTTGAGTGTCAACGTCACGATGACTATCAGGCTTCGATGCGTTGGATGCTGGACCATATCGATCAGTATCTCGAGCGCGGTACGGAGGCGACTGGCAAGGGAAAGAGTGGTATCTCGGAGTTCACTCAGGTCAGTTTTTGTCTGCGGATCATCGTCTTTCTCTTCTAATCCTCGTGCTACAGGACCCCAATTTGCAATCCGGCATTGAAGAACTTCGTACCATCCTTGAACGTTTCGCGGATGGCCGTTCTCTCAACATCGTTATTGACGCAATCGACAAACTCGCTGATGATGCCCGTCGTGATGAGAGTTTGCGCAACTGGTTCCGTCAAGTGGACGCATATATGCGCAAGGTTTGTTCTCTTGCCCCTTCCACGACTACCCTCGACTAACCCGCGACGATAAGTGCCTCCTTCAACCAGGGTATATCCTCGACAAGAGCTGCAACAACGATGGAAACGAGTTGCGGGAGCATGGAAGGCGTTTCTACGACTTGACGTACAAGGGCCACTTCGATGACCTGTTCGATAGTATTGGGACTTGGTTCAAGGGAATGGGCGAAGATCCGGTACGTTCTTACCTTTTCCTTATCCTACTCGTCGCTGACACCCTGATTTAGCTCAACGTACGCTTTGGGGAGGACTGGTCCCGTCTTACGCGGGATCTTCTCTTCGACAAGGAGGGTAGTCTGGCGTTTAAGTCAGAATTGTGGAATGACGTTCGGAAAGTTATACTTCCCACTCTCGTTGACGAGGTACGCCAATGTTCTTCTGGTCGTCTACATCGTCTGACCACTCACATAGATTGGATATATCCCCATCCCACGTATCGAGTATACCGACGACTCTTGGGATCTGGTCGTGGAGAATCTCACTCTGTCCGGTCGCAACCTTTTCCCCAACATCGTCTCGGTGGAGGCCCACAACTTCGTCAAGTTCTCCCCCTACAACGCTATCTCTGATGAATCCCATCACCGATTCACGTTGACGTTGGGTCAGATTCAGGCTGATATGCGCGACGTGGCGTTCTACTTCAAGAAGAAGAGCGGTCTTCCTCGTCTTAGTGATTCGGGATTGGCGGACGTTATTATGGGTGGCGAAGGCATGAAGGTTCGTCGTGTGTTGCGCGTCCACTTGAGACTGTGCTGAATTTTTTTTCAGATCATCGTGGGGCTAGCCAGCGCGCAAAAGGACCGCAGTTCCGTCTTCCACGTCGAAGACGTTTACGTGAAAGTTGATCAAGTGAAGATTGCCATTCGTGATTCGAAGCACGACTTGTTGTACAAGACGTTGAGGCCGTTGATGACTGGCTTGGTGAAGCGTCAGATTCAAAAGGCGGTTTCCGATATGATCCGGACTGGGTTCGAGTACATCGACGGGCAGCTCGTGCGTGTTCGTGATACGATGGATTCTGCGAAGTCTACGGAAGGTGATAGTAGGACGAAGGCGTTGCAAGAGGTTTGTCATCTATTATCTCGTCGCCGATATCACGCTCATGATTGATGATAGATGTTCCAACGAAACAAGGATGGTGTCGGGTCGATTCGGTCAACCGATAGTCAATCCCAGTTCAAGGTTGTGTCGAACAAGCGAGATTCGTTGTTGGCTACTGCTGGTCATCCTGCGGGATGGATCAATCGTACGGCAGAGAAGGAGGAGTTGGCGGAGAAGGGGACTGAATGGAGGTCTGATGCGTAAGTGTTTATGTTATCTCTTTGATTGGGGCGTGATACTGATTCGTCGTTATGACTATGCAGGTTCACCATAGTTTAAGATGGTAATGCGTCGGAGCATGTTTCTCTTTTGTTTGACTCTACCATGTACTTTATGTATACCGAGGACTTTTTACTGTAATCTACGTTACCTTTTGAATTGTAATCTTTTTGATTATCACTAGAATCAATTCGTGAATGCGCGCAACCTGCAATCAGGTCGACTCTAAATGCAGGTCGGTCACGCTTGCAGTTACGGTCACGTAATACATTTTATCGTCTGAGCCTGACCTTTCTCGACCTCCTCTGAGTCCTCACCGCAGAGAATGGTCCTATTCATTCTTGTGGTCCCAGTGCGATCTACTAGCCAAAATGGTTCTATGGGGATCGGCACTAAGTATTGACCTCAAGTTTACCCTCGATCAAAGTCGATAATGTGTCGACTTTTCCTCCGTTGACCATTAACGAACAACAAACCACCTAAAGCCTCCAGAATGACTTGCGTTCAAGAGGTCAGAAATGTTCATTTCATTGGAAACCGTCGAAGAGTTTGTCATATCGATAGAATTCCGATAATCGCCTCACGTCCACGTTTATGAGGTCTTTGTGGTTTTGCAACACCTTCAAGATTTTCCAGGAGGCTTTCGGTTGGCGGGAGATGGGTATCGATGATATCGGTGTTGATGAGGCATATTATAACCACTGTGGGCCCGGGGAGGCTGGGGAGTTCGGGACCAATAATCGTCGAAGCTTCCAATGACGCCCCAGCCGTTCCCTGGTCAGGCTTACACCATTCACCGTCTTGAAGTACGCCTCTTTATTTCTGGCTTTGCATGACGTTACGATGTATTTGGCGTTTCTCGGGAAACATCCAATTCAAGGACGTTGGTGAATTGTTAATCGCTACTGACTTTTATGGTTTCAGAATACATTTCCCCAGGTAATTATTGTTTACAGAACGCTCCTTCTGGAAGCACCAAAATGTGTATCGCGAGCCTTTGGGTCAAAGCCGATGAGTAAAGACCGAAAACGAAACCAATATCCGGTACACTCACGTCAAGTCTGGATGGACTGTATCGTTACGGTAAGAAAGCAGGCACCACTGGACAACGTTTGCTCAATTCCACAATTTTCAATGAGGGTGCAAGAAGACGAGGCGCAGTCAGCCTCGGTACAAAACTGGGCGGTGGGTGGCCCAGAGATACAGTCGATGCCGATGTCTGCCAGGGGGTCGAGACAGGTGGGGGGTCCGTTAAACACCACACATTCTCCAACGCATTCTCCCTCTGTTTCAGCGTCGCAGTAGATGAGTTGCACATCATCAGTACGCTTAGAGAGCGATCCTAGGGTGATGGGTGCACCGATGAAGGTGATGTTCGATTTGGTTGTGGCGATCCAATTTATGAATTGTTCTTCGAAAGTGGTTAAACTTCCTGCCTTGAAGGGATTAGGCACGAGAAACGAAGGAGATCGAAAGTGAGTGTCTTACCACTGCAATGGGCTGGCATGGTCGGTACGTGAGTACAATTGTAGAGTTTAACAACAGAATTCCCTCACCCATGGTGCAGCATTGACAGTTTGGAAGGTCAAGCTTGCTAGGAGAGCTGAAGCGAGGTAAGAGATTTTGGAGAAGAACTGCATATTGTTGACGTTGCAGGTTTAATTGTGAAGCTGGGGAACCATACCGTCCTGTTCTTGCTTTTAAAGTATTGGTGAGTTGGGGTCTCTTGTCATTCACGAACGTTGTTGTCCTATAGTTATTGACCGAGGCGTTTGATTTTGGAATTCCATGGCACATATATTTAGGTGTGTGAGCATTCTTCTTGCGAGTGTTCTATTGTACATATCCTCACACGACATACACGGACCGCTCATGTTCGTCCCACCGTTTCAGTTGTCGAGGGTAAGCTGGACTCGGGATTGGAACGGTAAGATGTTTATTTCCACTTTCATGTCTTTTTTCGTCGAGTTCCTCGACGGATAACCGGTGAACGGTTACATTTGTTGTTGGGCATCGACCCTGCTCTAGGGATAACTTCCACACACTCCGTGTCGTTCTGCGTTCGATTATCGCCATGCTGTTGATAACGCTGGACAGGTTAACTTGCTTTGTTATTCCACCCATCGGCAGAAAGTATTCGATCACAGCAGTAAGTCTATCATCCGCGGATCTAAAGCCATAAATAATTAGCTCTGAGCTCCCAGTATCGATTAGCGAGCTCCGGTCACTCAAAGTCTCGCTCCTAATTTGACTTCACCATTCCCATGTCACTCGCGGCCTCTCAGATCTCAATCATAACGCAGGTGCTGAAGGAATATAACCGCAGCGAGTTTAAAATGCCAACGTCTTGAAAAGCTTGAACGTCATCAACTAAAAATGTGCATTGTATGTTTGAACATTGAACCCCTCGGAACACCGACTCGAGGTTCCTACCAGAGGGACCTGAACCCCTCATTGTCATGAGAGCCTCGCGCAACTTGAGCTATGAACTGGATTGATTTTTTTTATGCATATGCTCACAATTCCTCTTGATACTCATCACAAGCCATTGTGCCTGACAATATGAGGAGGACAGGATGAGATTGTAGGTGTTGGGGCCCTGTTCTTGGCATACTATTTCTAACTGGCATGAGAAGGGCCCCAACGACTAAAACGACGACCACAGGGTATTTCACAACGAAATGATCAGTGCCATTGACGAAAGAATGGAAAACGAAAGAACAGGCTAAAGAGGATATGGGAAGATCATCAGGAAGAATGCAGAACAGTGGAACGAATTTTGGGAGAGGGCACAACCGGTTGTTCTGGTACTCGGTATTATGTAAATTGGATCAAGCAGGATTCGGTTATGAAAAAGCAAAGGGGGGGTTAAGGAGATGGTGTCGGGTGGGGTAAAGGAATCGTAGCTAAGGGAGGGCAGGTTGTGTCGGTCCCTATCGATCTATTGTGCTGCATTACTATGAGTGGCTACGCACGCATATTCATATTTACTTACTTGTCTGTACGCGCTCGTCAAAATTCTGTCCTTGCGGCTTCGACTATAAGTTGGCGTAAAGAGTACTAACACCAGACTCCGTAAAACGTGAAGAGGGAATCCCGATACATATAAGATGGGAGCATACTCTCGATTTACTGTAAACGTGTAAACGCCGAGCGAGACCCCGACCCGTCCACTGGCATGGTACAGTTAAATTTCGGCCGACCCCGACATCGACGAGTTCATCAACAAAAATGACGGGATATATGCTACCCAAATTGCAAGATCGACTCCAAACAATAATGTCAAGATGTTGGTGAAATGCTGCGTACCTTAATTTCCTTAGC
>ML208480.1:49705-62081 GCA_004369065.1 Pluteus cervinus
GAGATGAGACTGTGGTCACCGAAACTTGAAGCTGCGAAGCTGAGGTAGTTGAATGTCGTAGATCCATCCAAGGAATAGATGTATGCTGCTAATCCCAAACTGTGGTATGAATGAAGAGATGAGTATGAGTATGGGTATGAGTATGAGCGGACATGGTGATGGTAAAGAGGAAAGGCGTGGACGCCGAACATAACGTCACACAAACACAAAATGGCCACGGCCACCTAATCAGCGGAACCCTGACTACGCTACCCCTCCTTCGTCATCACCCCCACCGAAAACCAACAAACGTCCAACGAAGCGTCCACGAAGACCGCTCACCTTATGAACAAAGCCCATCTGGAATATTTCCCAAACACCTTTTGAGTCGCTTCGACCGTCTTCACACCAACATGTCCCAAACTCTCTGACTCGATCGAACTTGCGCTTGAACTAACAACACCTTTATCAGGGTCTTCAACATCGTGGAGTGTGCTATCTTTTGTGGGGAGGGTAGACATGATGAACGAGGATGAGGGTGGTTACGACGGAGCAAGCAACCCGAGGTATTATGGACACTTCACGCTCACGACTTGGACGGTCGAGAGGAGGGGGAGTGGTGGATTGGGAAGGGCGGAAAGGCGGGACGGGGAAGAGGGATGGAAAGGCCCAGGAGGGTAACGAAGGAAAAGCCACATTAACGGTTTATAACGCCTGTCTTTGGTGTCTTGTGCATCAAACGAAACGAAAATCAAGGATCCGGAGAAAAGATGATCTGATAATTTTCCTATTTAGCCGATCTCCTTCCCCTCGTCGAGAGGCACGCAGGGTGCATTCTCCATTTGCATTCCATGTTCTTCCGGGCTCTAGTGTTCCTTCGCCCTCCCTCTCTCATACATGCGCTCCAGTACTCGACTCACCCAACCGTGCAACGGTCTCCGTATCCACCTCCATCCAAACTCTCCGTCCACGGGGAAAACAACCAAGTCGACATTCCGACATTGATCACAACACCGCACTCGCAATTTTGTTTTTCTTATCAGATAACGCATATGCCCCATCCATCCATCCCTGGTTCTTATCAGATAACTCATGTGCAAATTGATAACGCCGCCCATCCAATGACAACCTTTCATCATATCATTATCAGATAAGTTTAGATGAACCTGAGCCACACCCCCATGCACACGAGCGCCGAGCGGATCTCCTCCTTGCTTTCATACACTTCGATGCGGAGCCGAGACCGAAATAATGTATTTTCGTGCCTGTCAAGAGGGAGAATGGCACAATGGTGAGCCGAACAACTCCGATTCCGAGTCGTCTTATCCCCACTCGCAACGCTCGGCCTTAGTTTGGCTACTCCAAGTCCGAGATTCCTTTGACGTGGACCAGGAAAAAGGTACGCAGCACTCATATTGACATTATTGTTTGGGGTCAATCTCGTAATTTGGGTAGCATATATCCCGTCATTTCGTTGATGTCAATGACTCGTCGTCGGTGTCGGCCGAAATTTAACTGTACCATAAACGGGCAGAGATCTCGCTCGGCGTTTTCGAAAGAATATGGTCTTATACAGTATCAGGATTCCCTCTTCACATTTTAACCGGCCCCAGTCTCCGAGCTATGGTGTGTTAGTACGTATATTCTCTATAGTATCCTGGATTACTTCCAATAACCTTCTGTTCATCAGGTCCATGAACGCCAACTTACATATATAGAGCCGAAATCGCAACACACCTGAGCCAGGAAAGACGTACGTCGCCAAACCAGGTTAGATTGTGACGACAACACAGGCGTGCGACGTGCATACGCACCGGACCAGCAGTCCTACAATTCACGTTTCCTTTACCCCGCCCACAATCTTCGTTACTTCCAATAGATTCCCTGGAGAGTTTGAGGAGAGAACGGATGGAGGAGGAGGGTTTTTGAGTTAATAATAGCCAGGTCATCCACATCGTGCAGTGACTCTGAGGAAGAGTTGCGATTGAAGCTTGAAGGGACGTGAGCGTGTCGGAAATACCGTATAGTAGGTGTTGAAAACGTTGAAATTTGAAATTTGAAAGGCCACGTGAGGTTGACGCGGACGGTTGCGGTTTCCACGTTCCCATTTCCCTGCAGTTGTTCTTCGTCGTTGATTCAGTTGTAGGAGGAGAATCAGAGAGAGAGGCTGAACCTCAAATGCTGTATGTGAGTACTTACCTGAGTAACCGTACTTACGAGAATTTAGGTTATTCAACAGAAGACAAGTAGACAATATCAAGTACCATATTATTCCCACTTTTCCACACGACTATGCTTTATACCTTATGCCGAGTGTTACCTGACCTTCTCCGAAACTTGTTGCTGCAGTCGAGTGGCGGTTTGGCGAACCCTATTTAGTAATACGTACATCTACAACCGTCACAATTTTCAGTTCAAAAACCCCTTCGACTATTACATGACCTTGTACCCTTTAATCGGGTTGAGTATTGCAAATGAATTGTAAGGGAGAAAGACACACTTTATCCACTGATAACATCCGCAACAAGTTGATTTACATCAGCACCGGAGTAGTTAATGGCGAAGTTCCTTCCTTTGGCATTGGCGGCGTCGTACGAGGCCAGTTGCCTATCCCTAACAGCCTCCCTATCAGCTTGGCTGTCGTATTGAGGGTTAACAACGACACCAGTCTGGTTGTTGGTGAGGTTAGTGACGATATCACCCCATCTCTTGTAGTTGTGGACACCAAAGGCAGCGATGAAGTTCTCGCCGGTGTCAGTGACAAAGCGGAGGCTTCCACTACCACCCATCATGGTGAGGATGTGCTTCTCGTCCTGTTTGAACCAAGTTCTGCAGTTGGCGTAGTACCAATTTGTCCTCTCGACCACATGGAAGAAGATGTTGGGGTTGGTCTGGAAGACGCGGACGGCGATGGTGTAACACTATGCGAAACAGTGAGTTAAAAATGGCATAGGATAGCAAGGAAAACAGACCATTGTGAGTGAGAGCGATCGGGTTGCTTCAACTGGGCGTGGGCTTTGGAGGTGGAGAAAGTGTAGATCTGTTCGACCTCCCTTATAAGCTGAAAAACAGGGATCTTGTGGATATAGCGTAGTCGAGAATATTGACGTTCAAATTCCTGCCCTGGGAGCGGGTCCTCCGCAGTGGCACCTCCAGGGATAGTACTGTATGAACGGCTTACCTCCGACAAATCATCGTCTTGAACGTCCGATGGTCGCCACGGAGCCTCCCTGATCGTTCGGCGAGAATGAGATCCATGGTGTTCGATTCTTCAAACGCGTGAACCTTGCGAGTCCAAACCCTCCTTTTTGAGGTCATGTCAAGGCCGTAGAATGTATTGTAATTCCTTTCAAATGTGAATAAACCGAATGTGACGTCCGAATGTCACTTTCACCCCAAATTTAGGACCAAGGGATAGCTCAAGGCATGTTATCTCCAACTCGTCCCAAAATTCAGGACATTATTCGGAGCAAGAACGACTCACAGTGTAGATGTTCAAATCCTTGGTATACGTGTGCTCGTCATGGCATTGGCTATTAACGCGGACGTGTCCATGGAATACGCTTGGGCCTGTATTCACACGAAATCAGCTGATGAGGGTGGATACTTCCGTTACGAAGTTCACCAAGAACCCACGTTCCATTCGGCCTTTCCTTCATCACAGAGGAAGAGTATGATTCTCTCAAAATACATCATGATGAACGCGGTCTAGGCGGTTCGTTAGAGCTCACCTGACAATTCCATGTGATTTGTATAACGAGAGACACAGAGTAGAATGGCAGGAATAACTGGGATCGATCTGTACACAACCCACCCCAGCATACGGTAGAGTCTGTGTATTGGTCAAATGAAAGGTCAGATGGGTGGTCGGATGATTTGCTGTTGTCTAAGTCAGTCGTTGCGATATGACAGATGAGCTGTCAAGAACAGATAGAACGGAGGACACCCACGCAAATTGAACGGCCATGTCAAAGTGGGGTTAATGAAAGGGTAGTTGGTGACTACTGTCAAAGAGGCGAATAGAATGAGAAAATCGTACACATTGATATTCATAACCTATCGACGTTTCGTTGACCCCAGTATCGAGTCGAAATGAATGGCTCGGCATTCAGGATTAAACGTACGCACCTGCAAGAAATAGCCGGTCAGGTTCCCCCCGCGGACTTAGGTGGAACGAGTAGTACTCGAGACCTGTCGTTTAGAATATGTCAGTCCTTGCAACACTAAACAAGATCGTGGGCCTGCTGAAAGAAACCAACAACCAAAGATGTGGGCATCAGGTGCCCCACATCTTACAGTGATCGCTAATGAATTGGCTGAATACAGCCGTAGACAATTCAGAAGAGAACGGTGATCGCAGGACCGAATATGGCCTGAAATCTAATGACGGCATGGACTCTGAAGATGGTGAAGACGGTGATGGCAAGTTGCAAGTCATAGGCTAGGTTCGCTGTTGTAGGTCACAAACGAACCTAATAAAAGCGGTCAAACATTCGAACAATAAAAAAACCCGGTGGCATTCACGAAAAACGTACTTTGACAAGTCAGAAGCTCGACCAAAATTCGCCATAAAACCTCAAAGCCAATCATTGGTTTGAGGAAGGCCCCTCCCCGAATCGACGGCGCCACTCCGTTGAGCAAATTGGCCTGCATCTCGAGCGGGATTTTCTGGTAAACAACGAGGAGGAAAGAAAAAGCTTCCGCTAAGCTTTTAGAGGAACAACTGATCTGGCGTTATGCTCCCAGCGATCTTCATTCTCAACAATCATCACTTCATCTGAGTCATCAAAGCCACAATTTTGAATTGGACGATTGAACTTGAACTGCACCTGTAGGCTGTGGCCCATACCCTCCCATACCCCACTGGCAACTTGAAACTGCTGCATCAGAAAGAGCCTTTCGATGCAAGTTTCGATGATGTTTCGCTAGATGGAAAACAATGATAAACTTAAGAAACGAAGCGCTGGCCATGGGCGGGGGAGTACACGTGTACGTAGATCTGGTTTGACGATCGACGAGGGGGGTACGGGGACGGGGTGGAACGGAATTGGAGGGAGGTTCCGTGCCGTTGCTTGGCTGTGCGCGGAGTTTGAATTGGAAAATTGATGGTGTGATTTGATTGGGTGGCGCGAGAAGGATACCATTTCTCGACGCGGACGAAGTTGTAAAAGTGTTCCATGAGTGAATTCGTTGGTGGATTGAAGATGTGATTCAGTCAGATGTCGATAGCTCAGTAGAAAGGAGGGACATGAATGAGAATGCAAAAGTAAGGAGCAATTCGGCGGTTTGGAATCTGGACGGAGCCTCGTGGCTTTGGCGTGTTCGAGTTGAACGGAGCGTCGAATGGAGAGTGTATCTAAGGTAAAGAGCGCTAACTCTCATTTGGGTGATCAATCCAAGCGCTAAATCTGCGAGGGGGATTTTTTGGTTTGACGAAATCCCGGCTAATGAAAGGAGAAATGCGAGCATAAAAATTGACGGGACGAATCATCTGTTTGTAATTACATTCCATCAGCGTTCACAAAGAAAGCATACATCTGTATCTGACTCTCAGCTCAAAGAGCTTTACATAGTCGAATATTTAATCGTGCATACCCAAATGGGGACAGCCCGCTCGGTCAACTGCAAGCTGCACGCGTCGAGCCGAGCCACCTTCAAACCTTATAATCATAACGCAAACGCAGCAATGCACCGACCTTCCAATATGCACGCGAAATCCCAATTTGGGTAGGTAGGTTTATGTTGCCCGAAGTTGAGATCGAGAACAATGCTAGGATTGCTTAGTATATTTGAGATCCCGGAGGGGAAAATGGTATATTGTAGGTGCCCCTGACTTTGAAGGTGGTTGAATGGATTGCGAGGGGGGGTATATAAAGTCAAAGGCGAAATCTCTTTCTTCTCTTCCTCGTTGAACAACGTTCATATTTGATTCTTGCCACTTCCACCACACGACTTTCGTGACCCTTCCCCCTGATTTCGACGCGTCCCTTTTCCGAACCGCACCATTAACCAATCACGAAAATGCCCAAGTTCACTCCAGTACGCACCAATACCAATTAATCCCCTTCCGTGCTCAACCTTTCCCTTCTCAGTACACTTGCGAATACACAATCTGTCAAAAACCCATCAAAAGCTCATCACAAGCAACACGACACACCGAAGCACATGGTCTACGCACTCATTCTTGTATACATTGTGGACTTTAGTAAGTCCTCCGAATCTACGTTCTACCCTACCAGTGTACCACCCGAAGCCTCTTCTCTTCGTGTCACTCATCCCCCACCCCCCTCAACGACCACAGTACTAACCCCCCCCCTCTACTAGTTTCGCACGTAAGGACGTCAAAAAGCTCCACGAAGGCACCTGCAAAACAAGTCGTCGTGGCCGGACCCCCACAAACAAGAACATCAAAAAATTACCTCTAGGTCCATACACCGTCCTCGAAGCCATTCCAGAATCACTTCGTAGTGAAGTGGTGGCACAGGCATTGCGTCTGGGGGTCACCATTCCTTCTGGTGCTGGATCTGATGATCCGTATGTGGGTACACCAGGGTATTGGCTTGAACGGTTGAAGTTGTGGGGGGAACAGAAGGAAGAGAAGAAGGGGAAAGGAAAGGGAAAGGGAGAGAGAGGGAAGAGGAAGGTTGTGGTGAGGCTTGTTGTTGTGGATAGCGATGAAGAGGGCGAAGAGGAGTGGGAGGAGGAGGAGGTAGAGAAGGTGGCGGGACCTAGTCGACTTCCGGGGGTCGTTGATGCTGGCGTTGAGCAGAATAGCATTCCTTCAGCATCGGCGGTATTGCTTTCTAATTCTGAGCCGGTAGCAGGACCGAGTCGAGTTCCAGAGAAGTTTGATGGTGTTTTTGATACTCTCGAACTTTCAAGATTCTACGAGGATGGCGACGACGAGCGGCTAGTGGCGGGATCGAGTCCCCTTTCCGAGGTCGTCGATTCGGATTCGGATGAGCAGGTAGCAGCACCTGATCAACCTCCAGAGCATGTCGACTCCGACTCGGACTTGGACTCCCAGCCAGTGTCAGGAATAAATTTACTTCCAGAGGTCCTCGACTCGAGCGTTTGGCCTGGCCCCATCCCCCTTTCCCTTCCCCCATCCGGCATTCCTCCTCCCTGGGCAATGGGTCCCGGTGCACGTTCTCTTCCCTGGGGCCACAAACGAAAGGCCCCTGCCGAAGAAGACGACGATCAGTTCAATAATATATATCCTTTAAACAGCACACTACCAGGGGATCAACCACCCGTCAAGAAAAAGGCTCGACTCACGGTATTAGACTTTCTCGAAGAGGTGGTTGACGAAGAGATAAAACGGCAAGAGGCGATTAAGGCTAAGAAAGCACAACTGCTGAGTTGGGTTGAGGAGCAGGGTGAATTCACGGACGACGAGGACGAGGATGAGGCTGACTCGGAGGGTGAGGCCACTCAGGATTTACTCCCTCCAAGTCCCCACGCAAACAAATCCCCTGAATCCGAGGGCTTCGTACCCTTGTTACCCTGGTATGAAAGTTCCTGCCCAGATGAATCCTCTGCCCATTCAAATCCGGCTTCGTCGTCTGTCTATTCCGACCGGGAAGACAACCGAGAGGAGTTCCGAGTGTATTTGGATGATCAACAGGAATTGATCCCTTCGTTGTCGCCTTTCGGCGGGTATGCCTCGCTTCCTCCTGATTCGGAATATGGGCAGAGTGAGGATTGGTCGGTGTCGGAGGGTAGTTTCGAGGAAAGTGCCAGTGGCGCTGGGGTATCGGTATCGAGTGGGGAAGGTAGTGCCTAGGTTTTGGTTTTCTTCATTGAATTCGAAGTGGTCTTTTGTTCAATTCGTTCTGGGTT
Organism: Pluteus cervinus; assembly: GCA_004369065.1. NCBI lineage: Eukaryota > Fungi > Basidiomycota > Agaricomycetes > Agaricales > Pluteaceae > Pluteus > Pluteus cervinus. Next base: position 57,527 of record ML208480.1, read on the forward strand.
CCTCTTTGGTCTTTTGGCTCACTGCTGTTGCTCGTATTCGGATCTCTCTTGTGCTGTGGATTTGTGTTTGTTTTGTGGATTTTCTCTCGTGTATGCTTTTCTTCGGTTTGTCCAGCTACTTATATCATCTCGGGACTCTGGTTTCTTCACGGATTTCTTCTCGTATACCTCTTTTATATCGCCGTACGTGTAATACCCTCGTAGCATTCCCTTGCATGTATCCGAGTGTTTCGTCTTGTAACTTGTGCTTCTTTATTTTATGTAAGATGATACAGTACCTTCAAATCAAATTTACATTCCCAGGCGTGAACGTCAAAAGCGTCGTTGTATCCGAATGAATGAATATCTCTGACGCGAAGACATCGCTCAAGGCCAATGCGTGGAATTTAGACCTACTACCCTGAATTACCACGTGGCCCTATTCGAACTCCCAACACGCTCACAAACACCCGCAACTCTCACCACCATCCATGTCGACGATGTCTTGGCTAACCCGAACACCCTCCGCCTCCGCCTCCATCCGGTCGTTACTCTCCACCAAACCTCGTCATGTCCATGCAAGTTCAACGCGTGCAATATTCAATGGACCCATTGGCATTGCATCACCACCACGACTACGACTTCCAGCTTCTTTCTCAAGACCAAGCACCACCAGCCTCTTCCACTCTAAACGACACTTCTCCGTCTCCTCCCACTTATTTTCGTCTTCCTCCCCGTCTTCCTCCCCCGCTTCATCCTCATCCTCATCCCCATCCGGAGAATTCAACCTCCCACCATCCCGCTGGATCGAAGCACTCGAAACAACCGCCCGTGCACCATGGTTAGGAATGATACCCTTAGACGACGGTGACAAATTAAAACAAGCATATGCTTTACTGTTACAAACGGTTTTGTACTTGGGTAGACCTCATGAAGGTGGAGAAGATGCCGTAAACCAATTTTTATTTGTATGTCCCCACCTTTTCCGTTCTCTCTTCCCCCACCTTTTTCCTCCTTCTCCCGTCCTCCTCCCTCCTCTCTGTTCCCCGACCCTCCGTTTCCTCTTCCTCTTCCGTTTCCATCTCATTCCAACTAACCACCCCCACCATCACAGGCATTCCAATCCCTCCCCGTCCCCCCCTCCTCCGAAATCTCCCGCGCCCGTCGTGCTACAGCCTCAATCACCCTCGCAATAATAAAAAACATCTCATCCGTACCGTTGAACTCCGCAGTTCGTATGAACCATCAAGAGATATTTGGGATATTTGGTGCGTTGGAGGTTTTGGGGAATACGTATTTGGATAATTGGGATAGTGGGATGTTTGTTGATGTGACGGCGGCGGGGGAGGGGACGATAAGAGGGGAGGGGAAGGGGGAGGTGGAGGAAGGTGAGTCGGTTGCGAAGGGAGGTGAGGTGCAGGAGGGACTCGGAGAGGAGGAAGACGAAAGTGTCGGTCTTCGGAGGAATGTAGAAGAGTGGAGCGAGTTTTGGAGGAGGGCGCAGCCGATTGTTATTACCCTCGGGACGAAACTGGACGAAGAAGGTTTCGGGTTAGACGAAGATCTCGTCAAAGGGGCTTCTGAGAATGCCAAACCGGGTGATGTAGATGGTGCGAAGGGAACGTAATTATTAGAAGGTGGATTTGGGGTTAGGACGTCGATATACAGTGTTAGAACTTGTGACATGTACATACATATGGTGCAAACCAACCTTTCTTTCCATCTCACGCACACGCAGACGGCATGGTTAAATTGGTTAAACAAGACGCAATCGTATCATAAGAACACAGAGACAGAAATACGTATCCAACAACACGAACTATATACAGTATTATATCTCGTAAAAAAGGCGTGAAACAAGAAACTCGACACCGCGACCACATTCCTTCGCGTCTCCTAAACCATTCTCGTCTTCACCCTCACCCTCACCCTCCCTCATCCTCATCACCACTACTTCGAATCCTTCCCCTCCTCCCCTCCAACCTCATCCTTCCCCTCACCCTCACCTTCCCCATCCACCACCCTCTCACCCATCAACCCCTTCTGATCAACCGCATTCTGCTGATCACCAAGATACCAATTCGGCATAAACAACGACAAAATAAGAGGGATCACACTCAAACACGCCGCCGCGATGATCATAATCTTCATAACTTCATCGTATGCTGTGTGAGTAAAATGAAAATGGAGGGAGCGAAAGGGGTTGATAAACGGGAAGCAAGGTTGATAAACGGGAAGCAAGGTTGATCAAAAAACCGAAAACGACATGATACAATAAACCACCAAAACGAACCTTGAATAACACCCTCCCTAATCGGATCTCCACGAGGATTAGCAGCAGCAGCCACAATAGATCCATACAACTGATCCCTCTGAGCTTGTGTCAAAAACGGTAAATATTTTTCAAGTTTTCCAGGCATAGTGTTCGTCCAAATCGCGCCGGCTGTTTTAACGTTTAACGTTGAACGTTTATTCGACGGAAGTGGAAGTGGAAGTGGAAGAGGAAGTGGAAGGGTGGAAGTCAAGTTAGGGAGTTTGAATGAGATAGGAGGAGGGGCAAAGGCTAGAACGTACCGATAGCAGTCCCAATCGCACCTCCAACCTCCGTCACTAGGAGTACAACCGCAGTAACCATCGCCACATCGGAATGGGGTACAGAAGCTTGAGCTCCTACTTGTGAAGCTACAGCTGCGAAGCCACCTCCCATGCCTAAAAGATCACAGAGGGGAAATACGAGAGTGAGGATTAGTGATTAGGATAAATGATAAAAAACGAGTTGGGATCAGGATAAATTGGAAAAACGAGAGTTAATGAGGATAATGGAGGGTGGAGAGTGGAGGGAGTGGAGAGTGGAGAAGGTCGAGGGCGGAGAAGGAGAAAAGTAGGTGGATGACGTACCCTGAAGAATCTGAGTCCAAACTAACTCTGCATCCGAAGCGTTCGCACCACGAGAGTGGATCATCAACCCAACACCACTAAATGTTTAAACAAAGAGAAATGCGTAGTCAGTCAGCATATATGCGTCGCATTAAACATAAAAACGAAATAAATAAACGTCGGACCCAGAGGAACCAGAAACGTCGGACCCAGTGGAACCAGAAATGTCGGACCCAGAGGAACCAAAAACGTCGGACTCGGAGGAACCAAAAACGTCGGACTCAGCGGAACCAAGGAACGAAACGCGTCGTATCAACAAACCCAGAAGCACGAAACGTCCGGGTTAGAAGCGTAGCGAAAACGACGACGACGACGAGTCAGACGAATCGACGCTCCAAAACCAAAGCGAACCGGGAGAAACAACGTACAGCAACCGAATAGTCAACCCAATAACAAGCAACGCTTTATATCTCCTCAAATACCTCATTCCTAAACCAGCTGCTATACCGAACACAGTAAGTCCGACAGTTTGAGTTTGGTTGAAGTATGTTGCGTGTAGGAGGGGCCTATTAGTGGGTGGGTGGGTGGGTGGGTGGGTGAGCGTTAGCGATAGCGAATGTGTGGGTAAGGGGGTGGGTGCGTGAATGTGCGTTAGAGGATGTATGGATGGATGGGCGAAAATAGGAAGGGGTGAATGGGTGCGTGGGTGAGGAAGTGGGAATTAAGAGGGGACGGGATGAGGACCGGGATGGAGGAGGAGACGTACCATGGTTTAACAACAATGACGAACGAGAACAGATACGTGAACGTCAAATAAAAGGACATCTAAAAGAAAAAAAAACCAACGCATCAGCGACGTCCCACCAAAAAAACCTCCCAAACGTTAAAAAAAAAACCGCCCAAAAACGCAAACGCAAACGCAACCCTCCACCCCCCCCAAAAAAAGGCCCAAACCCCCAAACACCAATAAAAATTTAAAATTAAAAGAAGGAAAAAACCACCCACAAAATCAAACATCCCAATCGCCGCTGCGATCACCACCCCTCTATTAACCAAAAACCTCTTCGGAATAACCGGATACTTCGCATACTTTGAATCCCACACTCCAAACGCCGGGATCAAAACGATACCAACAACAAGCATTGCGATCATGGATGGATTCTTCCAGTGGTTGTGGGCATTTTGAGCAAGCGTCAGAGGGAGAAGGATTAGAGAGACGGAGGAAGCTAGGAGGAGAAGGCCCAGGATGTCTAGTTGATGGGACAGGAGGATGAGTTTTTGGATGGGGGTGGTGGGGGTAGGGGCAGGGGCAGGGGCAGGGGAAGAAGAAGGAGGGGCGGTGGTAGGGGTACCGGCGGAAGGAGAGGTGGAGAAGGTGTTGTTGAGGATTCCGAGCTTTTTTGCTTTGTTTTCGGCCCAGAGGAGTGTGATAATTAGAGGTGAGAGTGAGACTGGGACTAGGATTGCGAACATCCCGTCTGTAATGAGGTGGGGTTAGTTAGTAAAGAGCCCAAAAAAACGGACGAAAAGGGACGTAAAGAGAGGAGGGACGTAAAGAGAGGAGGGACGTAAAGAGAGGAGATGAAAAAACGAATGAGAAAGACGTACATCCCCATCTCCAACCAGACTTTTCCAAAATCGAAGTAGCGATATTCGAACCCACAAAAGCGTTGATGACGAATGGGAGTGACATTAGAGC
>ML208481.1:0-26968 GCA_004369065.1 Pluteus cervinus
AAATTGTGAAAGGCGGGTTGGACAATGTTGAGAACCGTACCATCCGTGCACGACACTTTACCACACCAGCGAGGAGGCCGACCAAGTGAAAACGTCTCTGTACAGATGGATGAGCACGCACCGGGAATGACCTGGCGGTTTGGCGATGGGCGGGCAAGTGTCGAGGAGGGAAGGGAAGGGGTAAGAATGTGTCGACGGCCAAGGGGGAGAAGTGCTAAGGGCGGGGGAAAAGGAAGAGAGGATGAAGGTAAGATGGCGAACCTTGCACGATATTTATACCAAGGGTTTGTTTTTCCGGAACAAATACCTGACAAAGTGGGGGGGTGACGTGCATTCTAGACGACACACTCGATGGGCGGTCACCAGGTCACCAGTCGAGAATCGGTCCACTCCCCGCAGATTGTTGAAGGGCGTTTTCGCTATAAGGGCGGTTTCGAGGGTAAGATAAAGGTCGAAGCTTGGCGGGATGGAATACGACACGATTGAGGTGCAAGTGAAGGCCAGAGATCGACAGTAGATCGGACAGCCACTCGCACACGATCGTCACGCCAAATGGTCGCGTCGGGCTATTCTGTCTGCCTCCTTAAAAAGCGAACCTCCAGTATCTGCGCCTGTTGTCTGCTTTCGTAGTTCAACTTATAACTGTGTTTGTGGTGACTCTGCACAGAAAGCTGGTCGATGTATGATTGAAAGAAGGCTCACATGCAAATAGGTTAACCAGCTATAGAATACGTGCCAATGGAGGCGAGCATCGCTCGATATCATATCGTAAGGTGGGTGACTGCACCTCCAAGAGTCAGCTTCAATCGAGGTTCAAGTTTGCGTGAGTTTAAACCCTGCCCGCTTTTCGATAATGGCTTGACATCAATGATCGTGCACGATTTTTTCCAGTTCCAAACCAGTTGCAATCCGTGCTGTAGCGACTGAAAAACGTGGCTCTAGGATGTTGTACGCGTCGTAGAACACGACGGTCTAAGGTCGGTCGAAATCTCTCTATTTGGAGCATATAGTCAGCCACAGCACGCCGAAATCTTTGGAATAACATCAAGTTCAGTGTCTGCTGAACGACAGGCAATGTCATGACACCTACTTGAAATTAACTATGTCACTTGTGGTGTTGTTCCAACCATCGGCGAACCACCCGAGGCAAAGGGCATGGACTAGCCTTGACATTCTCCCCCTGCTTCTCGTACAAACTCTGACAACAAGTGTAGAGCTTTCGGACAAGAGCATCGCATCTTTCGGGGGAGTATGTGTTCTTGTTCAAGCAAGTTTGGAGCTCACAGGCTGTGTCGCATTCTGTCAATCGAGTCCGAGACTTGGTAAAAACAAGCTGAGCTCACCTTCGGCTTGGCATGGGTCATTTGCCTTGTGTTGTAAGAGATTAGAGTGCAAATTTTGGCAGGTACTTCTTTTGCACACCTACCATTTCTCTCTGCAGTCCGGTGACGTCGGTGGTTCAGCTGTTCTTGGTCGATATAGGCGCAGCACTCGTGTGGCGCAGTGTGAACTTTGGCGGCAAACTCCGGTTCCTGGCTGCGGCGGCCCGCGGGTACATAGTTACAATTTACAGCGCTAGCGGTGATTCGCGGACTCGAGTTTGTCATGATCACCACTCCATTTACAAGAAACGAACAAACCAACATGTGAGTATTCTTTGCTAGAAAGCTTGTTAACAACCGAACCGATATTGGGGCTCATACCAAGGACATGGTCGGAACATTTTGTTCTGTTGCAAGGTGCGTCTCCAACACCCCAGACAATGGGAAGGTAGGCCTTCTTCTTCACACTACTCTTCATCGGAGGCCATAGACGCCTGCTGCGCCAGGATCAACTCTCTCCCTATCACCCCGCTGGAATAATTGGGTACAGCGGCGAGCTGTGCTTGCCCACCTGAACTCCACCATAATCGAGAGCGTTGGTGAAACCCGCTCACCAACGTATCGCCTCTAGTTTTTTGCGGTGTCTTCTTAATCTTCTACTTCAACTTTCCCCCTACCTTTTCGCCTTCATGTCGTCTCCGGATGATGACCCAGCAGCCCAGCCGGACTCGCCTCCAGCCAGCCCTACTTCGTTTGTTGACACTGGAGTCCCAACAACAGCAATTCTGTTTCGAACTGACGATGCTATTCCGTCCTTACTCCCATCACCGCCACCATCCCCAACAACCTCCTCGTCCCCGTCCCCAGCACCATCCCCATCCCCGTCCCCGCCTCCGCCACCACCCCCAGCAACCCCCTCGCCTTCGCCCCCGCCTCTGTCCCCACCTCTGTCCCCACCTCTGTCCCCGTCTCTGTCCTCATCTTCATCCCCATCTTCATCCCCGTTTCCACCCCCGTTTCCATTCCTGTCTCCTCCCCCGCCTTCAACGTCTTTAACGACGCCAACGATTAACGGTGCGGGTCTCAGCATACTAGTAATCATCTCCATCGCAATTGGAGGGACACTGGCGATTGGCGCTTTTGTATCCTTCATTTTCTGGCTTCGTCGACGGCGTCGACGTGCTAGGGAAGCCGCTTTCAAAGTGACTTCAGTGCAAGAGTTCACTCCCCGGCATAGCAGATGGGACGGCAGCGGCTCAGATATTAGCGGCTTCTCACCTCTCCTTCGTACAGGAAGCAGCGAACGACCATCTGCAGAGCTTTCCCTCCCTTCCTACCAAGCAGAAAACCGGCCACCGGGAATTCTCGTTTCTGTTGTCCAAGAAACACTTTCCGATTCTATGGCTGAGAAAGGATTGGCACAGGCCTCTCGAGACCAGGCTGTCGTCCGACAGCTACCATCAGTGCTTCCGATGAGCGTTACTCGAGATCAAGCTTGGGATGACATTCCAGTAGACCCTGTCGCTAGGAAGCTCAGTATGGGGACCATCATTACCCCGGTCCCGCCTGCCCTCTCGCGTCATAATTCAACAGCTTCTAATCGTTCAATCCGCTCAGAAACCACTGCATCCATCTATTCTCAACAATCTGGTACTTCGGGTTCCTTCTATGGTCCTCTCGCTGAGCTCGGAAGGAGCGAGACGAAGAAATCGCAAAAGTCTGTTAAGCAGTTGTTGAGAGAGAGGGCTCAGATTATGAGGGTTGAAGAAGAAGGCTCGGAACGTCATTCAACGGTGGCTAGTCGGTTGTCAGGTGCATCTACCTATGTGGGTGGCCTACAGGTAAATGTATTTAATACCAGCCAGGAGAGGGTGGTATCGCCGACGGATACGTTGCGCATCATCCATGGAGATATCGACTTCACGAGTGGCTCAAGGGTGACGACTCCTATAGCTACAGAGCCCCTCGATGGATTTGGTCAACGAGACGGGAGATATCCTTAGATGTGGACTTGGATGACGGCGAGTGTTTTGCTTTTCCTTCTCTAATATCTGGATGCTTTTGCGCCTCCGGATAATAGACTCGGGCTTCGTTTGATCCTGTATTATTTATTGTGGAAACCTTTCATCGACCTGGTTTTATTTCTCCCCTTACCTTAGATTTTCATCTTCGTTATTTTTATAACTAGTCTTTTGTTTGCCTTCTTTCATCTACTTTCGTTTTATGAGTCTCTATGTATCCTTATCATGATAACGATTCTCCATGCAGAACAATACTATCATATTTTATTGTACAGAATACGATTGACCACCAGCCGTCATGTCACCAATCTGGCTCTGGCTTGATACGCTTGGGTTGGTCTAGGACAAGTCCTATCAATCGAAACTCAGGTCCATCGACATAAAGTACTCACTGTTCTCTCGTGATGATCCCTCCCATGCACGTTTATTCTGAGTTGTCGAATTCCCAGAAGTTTGAGCTGTTCGGCGACGAGGGTCCCGTGTCCGTGTCATACTGGGACTTACGCTCGCCAAGAGTTTAATATCAGGCTCTTCAGGTTCTGGTTTCACCCTTATCGGCGTATCTCCAGACGAAGCTACGGGGGCATTAGAAATGACATCAACACACAATGATCAAAGTACGGTAAATCGAAGCACTCAAACGTACTGGCAGTTTGACTTCTTGATGGCCCAGGCGTGTTTGGTGTCATCGTAAAGGCACTTAAGGATGGATGTGAACCTGAACAGATAGATTGGCATTAGCATATAGCACGGAAGGAGTGGTCGAGCTCACTGATAATATTTCCTGGGAGTGTCCCGAAGAGGCGCTTCAACTCCTCGCATGGCTCGTAATTATCCTTTGGAGGCCCGGGTGGGTCAATTGCTGAGGTACGTTCGAATTAGTAGATGCTTGTCCATGACCGAGTTACTTACACGTCTCGTTCCTGATATCGGGTTTAATATCGGGTTTGATATCCTCAGGCGACTGTGCAGTTTGACTTCTTGATGGCCCCGGTGTATTTGACACCATTGGTGTGCCTAAACACACACGATACTCTGAGCATATAGCACGGCAGAACTAATCTTAATGATGCGTACCGAAAATATTTTCTGGGTATGTTCCAAAGAGGTGCACCAGTTCATCACTTGGTGTGTAATCACCGTTCGAGGGCAGGGGGTCAATTGCTAGATAACCTTTGTGTGGGCAGATCACCAAAGCAGTTAACATACTTACACATTTTGTTAGGGACTCTACCTGCTTTGACTCTGATCTCAGGTTCTATATCATCTGAGTGAATTGGAAAGTGGTGGAAATCCGTTTGAACGTCAGTTCAATTCGATTGAGTTAGTTGCAAACTGACCTTCTCGAGGTTCGGTCTTAACTCTAGAAGTACTGCCGGACAATTGTGGAACGTCTCTGAGGAGATGCACTGCGTCATGGTCTGAAATTATTGTTAAGAAAGTGACGCGACGAGAGGTCCAGTACTTGCCTTCTTCATAAGGATCTCTTTTGAACATTGGTCCTGGAGAGTCAGCCTTTATAACAGGTTCGCTGCTTTCTGCCGATTCCAGCCTCGTTGTTGACCTTGAATCACGCTCATACATAGGTATTGACGGTTTCTCTTCTTCTTTTGTTGAAGTTAAGAACTAGTTCCACTTCAGTAAATGGAAGCCCGTGCAGATAAATACATGACTGACCTTTTGCTCCTCCTCTGGTGGGTTGAAGTCAACGTTCGGTGCTTCTGATGGCAATTGACTGTGCCCTGCAGTCTGTTCTTCGGTTGGCTCGTCGTTTGGCCCTAGATGCGAGAGCGCAGGTAAAATCTGGTCTTCTGCCAGCCTAAGGTGGTCCGGGAGTTGCTTTGCCCAGGTAACATCGGATGGTGGCGATGATCCCAGTTCAGGTTCGGGATAAGGGTACTTAATGGGGAAACCACTACCAATTGAATACTCAGGAAAGTTAGACTTCCAGTCTAGAGTACGAAGGTTAGAAATATGATAATAAAAGAAGATCTCACGAAGCACGAACTTGTTCGGGCAGGGTCATTATAAGAGCCATAATTATATTCATAGATCCATGAGGTTCCCTCCATCTCATTGCCCGTGTAAGGCGGTTTGAGAATTCGACCCCACCGGTGAGCCCCCAGAATCTTGTTGAGGTCTACATTAGATGGGAGTTTCACAATGACGTTGTCGTGCTAGCACCCATAAGATTAGGCAACTCGAGATACATGTGAAAGTGAGCAACGACTGACCGTGCCCTGAGTATAAATTGTAAGGGCTTTGGTACCTGGGTATTCCTCTCGCAGCATGAGCTCGAACCAGGCTCCGACATTGCTCAAATCGGTAGGATGTCGACCAGATCGTCCCCACGGATCGACAACAACAACATATTTATCGCCGTCGCGTGGAGTGTATTCCTGTTGAAAGGTGCACCTGTGAATGCCTACGAGAAAGGACGTAAATTACCTTAAATTTAATCTTCTTTCCCATTTGGTCCCCTGAGGACTGAGGAAGTGCTTTGCAAGATCTTTGCAAACTTTGACGCAAACGTGGTGGCGGGCAAGTGTCGGAGTTTCAAAATGAATCCGTGTTGGGGTTGGTCCAGTTTGGCAATCTTGACTTTTGACCAGCGTCCACGACAACAAATGAGTGCCAACGCTCCGTCCATTCCTCAGGAGATTGTTGGTACCATTATCTCCTGGCTTTCAGACCAGAAGGATACTCTACTCGGTGCCTCATTGGTGTCTCAGAGCTTCCTCGCACCATGCCAGGCACTACTTTTCCGAAATATCGACATCTTGGGTGAAGGACCCAATAAACTACACAAATTACGCCACTCATTGGAACGCAATCCAGCCATCGCTACCTACGCTCGCTCTGTGAGATTGCAGGTTACCAGGTCCCTGGTTGCGGATCCCGATCTACCTTGGATACTTGATCAGTTCAAGATACTCTCAAAGCTCTCGATTGACTCGCGGGCTCCGGCTCCTGTGGACTGGAAAGACTTCTCGGGCGATCTGCAGCGTTCGGTTTTGGAGTGCCTTCGATTGCCCACCATCACATCGCTTTCCGCCAGATTCATCACCACTCTACCGCTCTCTATCTTCCAAGATAGCCAATCATTACGACGGCTTAATTTCACGGGCATCCAATTTCCAGTTCCCGTCCTTGACCACAGTGACACTTCAGCACATAAACCACCACCTCTGCGCTTAGAGGCTCTAAGCCTCTCTTGCTCGTCCTTCAAAGAAGCAGATACTATCCCATTCTACGATCTGATTATACGTGCGCCTCGACTGTTCACATTCGAGGATATCGCGGAACTGGACGTCGAAGTCTGGGAAAAGACATTGTTGCCAATCAAACACGTTTTGAGATCGTCCAATTCTGTATTGACGATACTTTCACTGGCTTTGCGTGGTCGTGAGTTAATTAATATTCTTGGTTTATTTCAACTCACATCCTGTACACAAGCGCATGACCTCGATCTGTCTTGCCTGTCAGGTGTTTGTGGCATTACCATTAGTGTGGACTTAACGCCAATACACTTGGAAGGAACTGGTAGCCCACCAGAGCGGTTTCTCTCGATGACACGGACGTTAGGCACAATCAATTCTCCAAGTTTTAAGTGGATGCGGTTGCTACTTGAGGTAGATGGACCCAACTTACGGAAAGTTGACTGGAGCGAGTTGGATGAGGTGTTGACGAATCTCCGACGCAGTGGGACACTTGAACGGCTGACGATCGAAATAGAGTATCCAATGTTTTGGGATCCTTTCCTCGATAATTGGGAAATCCGGGAAGAAGATGTTGTACCTTTACTCCCCAAGTATAACAGTACACGTGGGTTACTCAAGATCATGGAGTGTATATAACCTACGTACTGTACTATCACTTTTATTTGTAAACTTTTGAAGCTTGGCTTGAAGCTCGAAGGCCTGCTTACCGCCAAGAGCGATTGCGGCTGAGAAATCAGCTCGGCAAATGGTATTGTTTGCCATAATCTTGGAAACCAAACAAGAAAATGATCATTCCCTCTGCGACGTCCATGGCCAGCACGAGCAGCAGGGTGACAGGTGCATCTGCAAATTGGTTAGCCCTAAGGAAGGTATGTGCAATATCCTCCATTACTATAAATTCCTACAATCGCATGCACAGACCCTCAAATCACCATCTGACGCTCCAGGCTCTCAACCCGCTCGCAAGAAGCGTAGATTGGAGCGTTCACCTTCTCCTTCACATGCCCATTCACAATCATCTATCCTACAACGGTCGGAGAGCAGACGAGAGTCGCCAGAGGGAGCTGACATCAAGAATGGCGAATCCTTGTCAGCATTGCGAAAAATGATATTCGATCAAGTGGAGTTTACGGAGCAGCAGCTACTGTAAGTCTATCAGGCATGTTTTCTCCTCTCACAGTGTTACTTGAGTTCTTGACTTCGCCTTTAATGCATAGTCCAGGAAAATATCTGGCACTCGACTGTGAAATGGTTGGGGTAGGCCCCAACGGGTCCGAGTCATCCCTTGCTCGTGTTAGTCTGGTGAATTATCATGGGGCTATACAGCTGGATGAGTTTGTTCGACAAAGGGAGAGGGTAACAGACTATCGAACCCAGTGGAGTGGAATCAGGGCTGCGAATATGGTTAATGGTGAGCTTGTAGGAGGGGTTTTGTATCGCTTCTAACTTTCCTGTGTTTCTGTTCAGCTAAGCCATTTGAAGAGGTCCAGAAAAGAATTGCGGATCTAATCCAAGATAAAATCCTTGTCGGTCATGCCATTCATCATGACATGAAGGTATAGATGATATCCTCGTACACTTTCTTTTATTAATTATTGTAGGCTCTTCTATTATCACACCCTCGAGGACAGATACGAGATACTCAAATATATGCGTATAAATTCAAGGTCTGCAAGAGCAAATTTATTGCCCTTCGGAACCTTGTGAAGCAAGAAGTCGGCGCCACCATCCAAAGTGGAGAGCACTCGAGTGTTAGTTCTTCATCTGCTCATCGCTTTAACTTCTCTGAATGGTTTGCTCTAGGTGACCGATGCTCGAGCAACAATGGCCGTATATCGACTTCACCGGAAGGACTGGGAGAAAGGCAACTCATCATCAGCACCCACACAGAAAGAAACCAAGAAACGTCGACGGAATAAGTCTGTTGGAGATGCTTCAACAGCGGATAATGCTTCAGTGTCAAGTAATGAGACTCCTGGAGGTGGAAAGAAGGGGATAAGTTCGGGCCTGTCAACGATTGTTCGCCTCGGGCAGAAAGTCAAACCCAAAACAAAATGGTGGAAGGAAGTTCTCGCAAATGAGGGCACCTCCAAAGGTTCCATTAAGGTTCCTGCTAGATAGTCATTTTCTTGAATAGAACCAGTTTATCCGTCTGTGTTCTTGTGCTGCCTCTCGAAGCGAGCCAGGAGACCTGAGCAAGACGTGGGAAGTGACGATGGCGTCAACGTGAGCCCATCATGTCCACGAACACAACACTGTCGTTCCCTGGCAGTAGCAGCTATCGTCTACTTCACCTTCATTCCTCCTTGTCCGTTCTCAGGATCTTTAGACAAGATGGCTTCAATGAAGACAGTCAATGAACTGATCGCAGGAAGTGTCGGTGGTGCAGCACAAGTACTCGTCGGGCAACCCCTCGATACGATAAAGACCCGCGCACAGATCGCTCCAAGTTCAGTATTGTTGACTATATGCGTGTCTCCTTGAATCCGTGTTGACGTCGTGTATGATTTTGGTAGAGGGGATGTTTGTGAGCACTTCCTTCAAGCATTTCAGTCTTATAGCGTGCTGATAAGGACTTGTTATGATCCCAGAAAGGTCCTATGGATATCCTGATCCGCACATTGCAGAAAGAAGGATTCTTTGCATTATACAAAGGTTCGTTTATCTTCATATGTGCAGATATATGGTAGGATTCTTGACGAATATTTTAGGAATGGCCAGCCCATTACTGGGTATAGCAGGCGTAAATTCGCTGCTCTTTGCGTCATATGGAGCTTCTAAACGCCTTATATCGCCTTATCCGGACTTGTCGTTGACCCAAATTGCGGCTGCTGGTGCTTTAGCCGGTGCAGCGAATTCTATTCTTGCAAGTCCAGGCATGTCTACTCTCGCTCAGGCTACGAGGTTGCTTACGAGACCTATCTTTGATGAACACCTACAGTGGAAATGTTCAAAGTCCGGATGCAAGGTCAATACGGTTCGCCAGGTGATAAACGGTTGAGAATTGTCGCTTCGGAGATGTGGAGAGAGTGGGGGTTTAAGAAGGGAATAATGCGGGGTTACTGGGTCTGCATCGTTATCTTCGGCCTTACAAAGTGATTCCTGACATCGAGGACTAGGTAACGGTTGCACGAGAAATTCCTGCGTATGCTGGGTATGCCTTTACGTTCTTCCTTTTCTCTATCGACAGCATTGACCAATAGAGTTCAGATTCTATGCAGGTTCGTTCAGGTTTCGCGACGCAATGTCTATATGTATGCTCACCTCATTGCAGGGTATGAATTCGCAAAGCGGAAATTCGCTGAGAAGTATGGGCCCCAAATCCCAATATGGGCTTTGTTAGCGAGCGGATCTGTTGGTGGTGTAAGCTCCTCCACAGGCCGTCTACCCACAGTTATCTGACTACATTCACATCGGTCCTTAGGTCGCGTATTGGTTATCATGCTACCCACTTGACGTTGTCAAATCCCGCATACAACTACGCGCGACACCGCCTGTTGGTACGCCCGTCCAGTACATCCTTCGCGAGTTCAAGGATGTCCTCGTTGAATCCGGAAGGTTAGTATATAATTTGTTGGAGGGCATACCGTGCCTAAAATATATAAACTTGATATAGGTTCTCTGGTCTATTCCGGGGTTTGGTTCCTTCACGTAAGTACTTTCCGCTCCAATATTTCTATTTGTGTCTGATCCATCCTTCCCAGTGATTCGAACGTATGTATCACAACCAGTCCTTTGGGACCCCTTCGCGTGGTGCTCATATTTTTGGTTCAGGATACCCGCTGCAGCAAGTACCTTTGCGGCATTTGAGCTTACGCGAGGTGAGTTCACATTACTCGACCTTTCTAACGAGAAGTCTGACACCGAGTCGACAGAATACTTGGAAGAGTGGACTGGTGTATAAGCGTTCAATTGGTTAACATTCATTAAGAAGACCAACGCCACCATCGCTGTATTATTTATTGTAAATAGTTGCTCTTTTAACGGACGCTGCTAAATCGATTCTACCACTTGGTTCAATTGGATACTGTAGCATCGTACACCATAACCATGAACTCCTCCCAGAAAGCAGTACAGTTACACTAAGTTAGATGATATATACAGTACCGTAATATTTGGGTATAGGTTGGGTAACCAAAAACCGAGAACATCTAGTCTGGGCTCCATGCAATCGTTGAAAAGCCTAGATATGATGTTTTGGGGTATCTCATTCCGAATTGTATACTATTGTCGCTGGTGAACTATTGCAATGTCAGTATTTGCATTATGGGGTGGTGCTGGAAAAGACATGCCGTTGTTCCGTTCCCTACTCAACAGTATCAGTTCGGGCCTCAAAGACGACAAGAAAATACTCACTTCTTCGTCCCAGCTCAGCTGGGCTTTCAACTCCGTCAATCCAAAACTCAAAACAAACTGGAATTCAATCTTATAAATTGTCTTTTCCCCTTCTAATCTTGTAACCCTCTTCAGATGTTTCGTGTCAGCCGAAATTGTGCATAGAGTGGGGTACATTTCTACAGTGGATAAATTCAGAGAGAGTAGTCAGGCAAACGTGCAGAGTGCCCGTAGCGAAATAAGAAAGCGTACCTGGTTCTTCGTCTATCCATGTTGGAGTCCTCGACGTACCATGGTATCTTAGCAGGCTGAGTGAAACGCTATAAAGGTCAGAATCATTATGAGATTCTCTAAAGTAGGTCTTCTTATATTCAGCAGCCTCTTCAACCCGAGTGTCCTAAACATCATCACCGCAAAGGTCAGCATATATGGAACCAATTACACAATGTACGGCGCCCGCCTACCTTTGGCAGCACCACACTGAAATGTTTTGGTAGCAGAACACTCCCTGACGGACTCGTATTCGACAATCCAGCTTGCTTGCGACGAAGATGTTCAAGGTTGTCCGCATCAAACGCTTTCGAGATCTCAATCCCGTAGGAGAATCGAGCGACTCGTGCTGTAACCGCGTGGCCGAGGTAATAAGAAATTGCACCGTCCGCAACTGCCTTATTCCTGAGATGATAACCGCGTCAGCTGAGAGCACGAACCACTGGAGGAGCAATATAAACTCACACGTGGGTATCTGGTCGACAAAAATTCAAACCGAGTGGCGTGAATACGTGTTGGAGTCTACCGAATACCCAGTCGCTGGCACCAAACCCTCCAACGAGGAAAACAGCCTGTTTGAGTCAGAATGACCCCCCCGTAATTTCTGAGGTAAATTTAACTTACGGATATATTCTCTTTGATGGACAGTTCGCGAACCGCACCAGCGATACATGCAATCGAAGGTTCGAAGAAGTTAGCGATCTCCTCTCTAGGAACAAAAGAAAGATGAGTTAACGACAGGGTAACTTTGAGAGAACGTGAAGACGAACCCAGGGAGCCTTAATTGACCGGAACGAATACCCAACTTTGGGTCGTGGTCACGCATAGAACCAAATTTGATGAATGCAGCCTCCGATTCACTCCGGAAAGTCCGTTTTGTGCTTTTATCGAAATGCTTCACCATATAAGGGAGATCGTTTGCAAAACGAGAGCCTTTTAACTTGTCTGAAGGTCGAAAAATTAACAACGGTCAATACGAGCGCTTGGGGAAGTAGCTGACCCGTCAAGTATCCTTTCGCGCGCTGCGTCACGTAGATTGATCCTTGGAAGAAGCCTGAAGAGATGAATAACACAGAATTTCCAAAGTTTCATGATTCCACTCACATCGCGGAGAGGTTATCTCTTCGAATACTTGTTTTTCAGACTCTTGACGTTGTTTGTAGGCGCTAATGTCAATTGTACCTCCTCCTGCGTCGACAATCACGACCCCACCATCAATCTAGTTGTCGATTCAGTATCGTTTTCCCATTACAAACGCGAACAAGAACTACGCACCCCACTGAGGCCCTGGTCCAAGCAAAAGTGCAAGCTCGCCTCCCCTTCAGTCACAAAATGAATTCTGGCCAGGGCGGCAGCAAAATCAGGAACGAGATTGGCTTGAACAGCAGCCTCTCGCATCTGACTTTGTTGAACACCTTCCCAGCCATTGGGATGCGTGAGAACGTATTCGATAGTGTCCTCCACTGAACTCCAAAGCTCTGGTCCATTGGTATTGCTTTCGATGATATATGTCTTCGTGCAAGTGAACAGGTACGTCAGGAAGTCCGCAAGGACCATTATCACGGTTTTCCCTGGTGGAAGAGCTGGGACGTTTTCGTTGGGATCCTGCGCAGCACGTTCTGAGTTTGAGCGTAGGTGGAGTTTAAACCTGTGTTCATTCGGAACCAGGTTAATTCACGTTTAGGAGAGGTGAAAATGCCCAACCATTCAGCCTGGTGCCATCCCTCATCCTGTGCAATAACATCGTTTCCTTCCCGCGCAGCTTCCGCGCCTACCGCGCGTACATTGCCGGTGGCGTCATAATAGATAATAGTTGGGATTTTCGAGTCTCCCCCAACACCTTCCTGTGCAGGAAACCTAGAAACGAAACGTCATAACTTCACTCGTCTGAACAGAACTGGGGTTTCTTACCTGGTGACACCTTTGATCTCAGGAACAATTCCCGGATCAAGCAGGCTAAATCCCAAGAAACGGATCAGCTCTAGTTATCTAATCGTAATAAGCTGGGTGAATGACCTGTAAGAAACACCACTGTAGGTTGTGCCAACATCAAAAGCAAGGACGAGCTTTCGTTGAACTCCCGAATATGGCTGACGAGATGTCATGGTTTTCGATCAAAGAAAGGGCAGGATGATTTAAGCGTTGAGATATGTTGGCAGGGACACGTGTACGCCACGTTGATCAGGGTCAAGCGCACAGGGCGGCAGATAAGATTGGGTGCTTCTGATGATCTTTATCCACCTCGAGCCAGCCGCAATCGCTTATGCGCATTTTTGACGTTTTGCAGTATAGAGTTGTGGATTCCTCAAGCCTTGCTCAAAAAAAATAGGTCCTCCCTTGGTTTGGAGCTGAAGCTCAACTAATTCTCCAATAAATTAGATAAATAGCTCATGAATCAAACATGCTATGTGATGTGGTCATAAACAATAGTCGCAGGTCCCCTGGAGAAAATATCAGAAAACTTTACATCCATATGAGTCTGCTACGTACCGTCTTTCAACGCCCTGTTGAATAAACTTTGTCAGCTGGGCATGGTGCCATGACACAAACTCTTACATTCTCAACCCAACCCAGTTGGGCCTTAAGCTCCGTCAACCCAAACAAGAAAATGATAAAAAATGTTTGGGCGTAGTAACTTCTTCCCGTGGAATTCCGTTGCGGGTTCAAGGATTTCGCTCCCTGAGCTGTATCGGCCACAACTGTGCACAATTTTGTAAACATACCTAGAAAAGGTTTAACATAATAATATATTCTGTCAGAGGTTAGGACATACTTGGTTCTGAATCAAGCCACTTTGGTTCCGAAGACTGGCCTCGATAACACAAAATATCTGTTGAAACACTCTTGAAGCCAGTTAGGTCGATAGCCTCTTGGTAAAATTCTTCCCGAAACTCTTTGTCTTCAGTAACACGAGTTCCCTGTTGGCAGATTGTCAAATCTCAATGAATTACATCCACATGGCCGAAACTCACCTTCTTGAGGATAGGGCGGAAAAGATGGGGTAAAACAACTCTCCCAGATGGCCTGGGGCCAGCTGTGCCGGCCCTTCGCGTATGCTCGGGACTCGTAGCATCATATTGAATGCAACATTCAATCCCGTATGTCAATGGAGAAACACGTGCCGTGACGAGATGGTCGACATAATACGAGACAGCACCATCCGCAACGGCCTTATTCCTTCATACAGATGAGCCGAAATATGTGATAAACGAGATAGTGGCTTACAGGTGACCATCTGGACGAAGAACCTTCAGTCCAGAAGGGGAAAGGATTTCTTCAAGTCGGTTAAATATGTAGTCTGAAGCTGCGAACCCTCCAACCAAGAAGAGTGCCTGTCAAGTTAATAGCGTAGACGTACAGCATATGCCATAAATCTTACAGTGATAGGTTTGGTCGCACTCTGGCGAAGATCTTGAATGGACTTCACGATCTCGTCAACTGGGGGTTGAAATAGGCGTTCGACTTCGTTCCTGGGAGCAGTTAGAAGATATAACAGAGAAAAAGGGAAACCGTACCCTGGCAACTTCAATTGACCCGCCTTGATATCAACGCGAAGGTCTCGATCTCTCACACTCCCGAACCGTATATAGGAAGGGGTATTACCACCACGAAATGTTAGTTTCGTTGTGGAATCGAATACGTGAACCATATGCGCTACATCCTCTGGGCTGGCATAGCGAGAACCACGAAGCTTCTCTGTAGATAGCTTGAGTAGCCCTCGAGGATTACAGTAAGAGTGGCAACGAACCTTGCAGATACTCCTTCGCTCTGCGGCTGATAAACACGGAGCCTTGCAAACGACCTGCACAAACCGTGAGATTTGGGTCAGGAAAAGCGCATATACGGAATCTTACATTGAGCCGGTGCGATTTCTTCGTATGTATCAGAAGAAAGTGCATGATATGCGCTGATATCAATCGTCCCTCCACCGGCGTCGACGACAATTACACCTGCATCACGCTAGGTGTTCATGAGCGCCTATTATGATCCGACAAAAAAAACACGAACTCACAGGTATTCCTTCAGCCATCAAGCCTTTATTGACACAGAAATGAAGACTTGCCTCGCCTTCAGTGACAAAATGGACATGGGACAAGCTGTTATGTTCCGAGACAAGACCAGCTAGGACGGCAGCGCGCCTAATCTGCGCTTGTTGAGACCCCTCCCAACCATTTGGTAGACTGAACACGAAGTCGATACTATGTTCAACCCGAGCCCAAAACTCTGGTCCACCGGGGTGTGTTTCACGAATGTAACCCCGAGCGCATTCGTACAAATATCGCAGAAAATCACATAAAACAGTGACTGCGGACTTGTTGGGCGGTAAAGGGGGTATATCGGAATCACGAATATGGGGAGATGATAGAGTTTTTGGTCGAAGGTGTAATTTGAACCTGCGGCCGTATGAGCACAGCTGACAAAGACCAGAAGAAGTACGCACCACTCGACTTTGATAAAACCCTCTTCCTCTGCTTGCTCAATGAACGCTTCCTGCAATGCCTCGGCCCCAATAGCGCGAACATCTCCGTGCTTGTCATAGTAAACAATAGACGGAATTTTGGAATCACCGCCAACCTTCTGCTGAGAAGGATATCTACGCGACAATGGTGAATGGGGTCGTGTGGGGTTCCTATATGCGGCGAAGTGCCTACCTAGTGATGCCCTGGATCTCTGGCACGAGTCCAGGATCCAATACGGCATACGACACACCGCTATAGGTTGTGCCGATATCAAATGCGAGCGCTAGCCGGCGCTGAGTGCCACTATAAGGTCGTCTGTGTCTCGAGTTCATGGGCATCGCTGGAGAAGGCTATGGAGGAGGAGCACAGACGTGAAACGGGGAAAGGGTGGGTATGTGCGTGGTCAATATCCCATATATCACCATGGTGGTGTATCGGCGTCCACTCATATGGTGTTGGGCGTGAGGCAGCAATGAGGAAACAACTGTTTTGCGTGGCAATCACCCGAGTGCGCTTCTCACGACAGGCGCCCCTGAACTCGAGCCTCAAGGACGACGCGCCTCGACGCGTTTTTCTTTACCTCGGTGCGTTGGTCGGGTTGTGTCTTCCGGCATGACTTGAATTCGGACGTTTTGTCAGCGCTTGAACACAGGATGAATAATATATGCCATCTATGCGTGTATCATACATGTGTCAAGTGGAAGTCCATCTACATCGAAACATCAGCAAGCACACAGCAAGATGCAGGGTGCTGACATCTAGATATCATTATAGGCCACATGGAAGTGTAGTCGGACAAGAGCCGATGTAGCCCCCCTCGCACAATCGGCGAAGGCGGTGACTAAAGTATCACGACCCAATGTGATGAATACGGTGAGGGCCCGTGGAAGTTATATCACTACAATTGACAATATCAGTACAAGACGAGATAGAAAAACACCGGTGACTGAAGTCCCTATATGCGAATGAAGATGATCCCAGATCCCAGTAACACACCGTCCAGATAGAGTCCAAGCCGTCAGAGGTCCACCACAACTATCCCATGCTCATTATCCTGCCCCGCCCATTCAAGAGTTAGCCCCCGCGCCGAAACTCTTTGATGAAACGATTCATCGACGACTAGGTCGATTAAGCCGTGCTCCTCCGAAAGGTCCTTCAGTATGCACATCACCCAACGCGAAGACGACCATCTCACTGAATGGTCATAACCTTCTGGGGCTTCCGGACCATAATCTTGCACCAACTCCGTCAAATCCTCCAACCGAACGCTTTCGTCCTCTTTGAACGGCAGGAGCTCGACACAACCCAGAAACCGTTCGTTATCGGGCAAGATGAGTGCCGTATTATGACGGGTCTCCCATTTTTTGCTCTCGCTTTCGTCAGATATTTGGAAAACGGAAAGGGGTTGTTTTGACGATGGTCGCGATTCGCTGCAGACGAGAGCCCAGTGATAGGCTTCTGCCTCGACGTTCCAAAGCGCAATGTATAGCTGAACCATATCGGGTCTCCTCGAGGTATTGGAGCAAAGAAGGAGTGGGAGAAGGGTCTGGTGATATTGTCATTTTTGATGATGATCGGGGGCATGAATTGGTAAGGAGCTTCACTCACGTCTGATTTTCAATAATGGGGTACAAGGGGGGTTAAGAATGTGGGGATAGGACCCAAACGATGTTGCCACGCTATAAACCGTGCCTCAACAAGTGCGAGGTACAGTCCTGCGTCTTGGAGGTCATTATTGTGTCTGCTTATTATCAAGTGCACGGCCAATCCATCGATACATGATCAGGGATCAATCCTTTCCCGAATCACGCCCCGTTATCGCCGGATTGCTATGTCCTGGACAAGGAGTTAGGAATCCAGAGCAGCGTGCCGGTAATCACCTGACCCGGATTCCCAGTTCCTTTCATCCTTTTTCGACGACTGTGAGTATCGCTGAGCAGTTTTGGCGAGCGTTGAGTGGTCGTGTGAAGCAACACGCGGAGGCCTCGATGTGCTTCAAGTGGAATGTGTTCAAGGTACGCCATAAATGACAATTCAAACAAAGCAGAGCCTAACGGACAGCAGCTATTTTGGTACAGTGAATAGGCGCGAAGAAGAATATCTCCGATCCGACACAGGTGGAGCCATTTTGTTCCGTTACACAGGCGATACGTACTATTTTCCCCCAGCCTCTTGTGCGTTCCGCCGGTTATTCTTGGCTAACCGTCTTGCTAGCCACGCAACCAGACACGCTGCCTCACAAATCAACAATCGTGGTCGCGTTTGGCCCTCCAGGGGCAATCTTCTCCATTTGCGATCCTCGAGCGAGGACCCTTTGGTGGAAAGCTTCATCCACCACCAAATCCAACAACCCATGCTCTTGCGCCAAATCGCGCAATACGTTCATCACCCACCGCGCAGGTGACCATCGGTGTGCATGGTCAGAGCCTTGTGGAGGCCCTTCGCCGTATTCGCTGATGACTTCGCAGATATCCTGCAACCTGAGTACCCCAGACGTTGGGATGCCTGGTAAGCGAATACAACCGAGGAGTGGGTTGGTGGGTGTGCTGAGAGGGATAGTACCGTGCTTGGTATGCCAGACATTTGGCGGCTCCTCTATGATTTGGAATTGGTGAACCGGCTTTGTGGTGGTGAGAGGCTGACTGTCATCAACGCAGATCAGCACCCATTGATAGGCAGCTTTGCTTCGGTACAAAGCGATGTATAGCCTGATCATCGACGTTCGTGCACTAGATGATTGCGAAGATTAACAAGACAGATGGATGGTCCTGAAGGATTGGGGACTGGGCTCACGGACGTCGGACAGGGAACGAGGGTGAAAGGAGACGATACCACGGTTGAAGTTGGTCCCAATTCGAATGATCACTGGTTTAGTCGGGCTCTCTACGGAAGCCTTTCTATCCCAGCTAGCTACGGTCAACGCCCATCAAGGGACAAGCTCATGATGACCTCTCCTTGACTCCTGGGTGCTTCTATCGACCTAAATGTAGTTACTGGAAGATCCATCATTCCATACTCCTTAAATTTCTAGGAGAAAAGCCTTCGCACAAATCTGGATGGTCGAGCTCATTGTGCTTCACGATCCATCAGATGGGTTCCTGGTTTAAGTGAGCTTCCTCAACTGGCGCTAGAGCTTCCGAGGACCCGAGTGGAGGGCCCGGACCTGCTTGAGTCCCACTGGTCCATGGACCGAACAGTGCAGGTGTTGATTACATACGCGTCTCGAGACGCGATGCGCCAATCTAAAACTCGAATTTCATCTTTCTCGTCAAAATGTCGCTCAAGGTCCCCAAAGCAAATAATATCCAGATCTTTAAAGACGGATATAAGGTATGTATTATCACTATAACGCCCCAGGCAACCTGGCTAATCCGGATGGGTTGAAAGCACCTACAAGGCCTTGACGATGCCGTCCTGCGTAACATCCAGGCGGTTAACGAGCTTTCTGATCTCGTTCGAACGAGTTTTGGACCAAATGGCATGTTTTTAAATCGGTTTTACTTCTTCGATCTCGTTTGACGCGTTTTCTCTCTGTGATTAGGCCGGAATAAACTCGTGATCAACCATCTTGGAAGGTTGTTCGTAACATCGGATGCTGCAACGATAATACGGGAGATCGAGGTGGTACACCCTGCTGCCAAATTGGTTGTGATGGCTTCACAAGCGCAGGAGGTGGAGGTTAGTGGATCTGTCTCGTTTATCTGGTTGGAAGGATTGCGAGACTCAGTTTGCAATCTTTAGATGGGTGATGCAACTAATACGGTTATCATCTTCGCAGGGGAGCTTCTAAAGAAGGCCGAACATCTGTTGATTTTGGGCCTGCACCCGAGTGAAGTGATAAAGGGATATGAACTCGCGTTGACAAAAGTACTATCCGAACTTGAAAGTGCGTTTCTGTTTCTTCGAGATCTTCATGCCCGACCTAATTAATTCCCTAGCACTATCCACGTTCAGTCTTCCTTCGCCGTTAACACACGCTTCGTTGGCTTCTGCACTCAAACCTGCAATTGCTTCAAAACAATATGGATATGAGGATACGCTCGCGTCTTTGGTCGCTGAAGCTGCCCTAGCGGTCATGCCACCCAATCCCAAAAACTTCAACGTCGATAACGTACGGGTGGTGAAAATCATGGGTGGAAGTTTAGCAGGCAGCAAAGTCGTACAGGGTATGGTGTTTGGCAGGGAACCCGAAGGTATGTGGCGGTTGCACACCTCCATTCGTGTTCTTTTCTGAGGTCATTTATTATAGGAAACATCAAGAAGGTTACGCGGGCAAAAGTCGCGGTTTTCACCTCTGCGTTAGATATCTCCCAGACGGAGACAAAAGGCACCGTCCTCCTAAAAAATGCGGATGAAATGCTCAATTTCACCACTGGTGAAGAAAAACAGCTCGAAAGGGTGAGAGCCTCAATTTTTGAGCGCATATAGTCACTAATATGTTGACCATCGTCCAGATCTTCAAGGAGATAGCTGACGCCGGTATCAAGGTGATTATCGCGGGCTCAAGTGTAGGCGAATTGGCACTCCACTACCTCAACCGATTCGACATTGCCGTTCTCAAAGTCCTCTCAAAATTCGAACTGCGCCGTCTATGTCGTGTTGTTAGCGCAACACCACTGGCCCGTATTGGTGCCCCCACGCCCGAGGAAGCTGGTTTCGTGGACATATTTGAAACAAAGGAGATTGGTGGTGATCGGGTTACGGTTTTGCGTCAGTTAGTCGAGGGTGATGAAGGGTTCGATCCAAGCGCTCGTGGCGAGCGAACACGAACAGCGACGATTGTTCTTCGAGGAGCAACAGCCAATCGGTTGGATGACCTCGAGCGGGCGGTTGATGATGGTGTCAACGTGATCAAGGGGCTGTTAAAAGACGCTCGAATGGTACCAGGCGCCGGTGCGACGGAGCTGGAGTTGGCTAGGAGGGTGGATACGTATGGAAGTGGGTTGAAGGGGCTTTCGCAGCATGCCGTGAAGAAATATGCGTTGGCGTTGGAGGTGGTGCCTAGAACGTTGGCTGAGAACGCGTTGGGTGGTGCTGAAGGTAATGAAGTGCTGAGTCGGTTGTGGGCGAAGCATGAGACGAAGGATGGAACCACATGGGGTGTCGATGTTGAGGTAAGGGTTCCTGTGTCTTTTTTTCGCAGAAAAGTGCCAGGGCTGATGCGTTCATTTGTTCCTCCCCAGGCTGAGACGGATGGCACGCTTGAAGCTACCGAACATAAGATCTATGATTCCTTGGCTGCGAAGTCGTGGGCTTTTAAGTTGGCGACAGAGGCTGCCGTGTCGGTGTTGAGCGTGGATAGTATCATTATGAGTAAACCTGCTGGTGGACCGAAGATACCGCAGCAGGCGGGTAACTGGGATGAGGACGATTGAAAGATATGCTCATGTTTGGGACATTGCTACAGTGCGTTGTGTTGAGTAGACATCAAGTAATGTAATTTTCTACATTTTCATCCTTGACCCAGGATTGGTGTTGATGGGCACCTGTCGGTCCTCCAAACTTCTGCAGTCGTTGCAAATGCCAGCCGTAGTTCTCCAAGAATCGAACAGGGGCCCAATGGATGCGTGCTGATCTACTCGTAGGTAAAATTACAAACAATTAATCGTACAAGTAAATCTACCTCTTTCTCGATCTTGAACGCGGCGGAGGCGCCGTACTGGTATCTACAAACATCGACCCGGTTGCGACTTTGGCCTTCAAGGCAATCGCTGTCTCCCCAATACCGTCGAGTTTGACTTCCTCATAAGTCAAGCCAAGGCCTGTAGTACATAGTATCCTACTGCCCGCCGGTGATGGAGAGGCGCCGAGAACTTCTTCCTCCATTACGGTGGAATCGAAGGAACTGTGATAACGAGGACAAATCAAATGGATGCGCATGCTGAATATCTTCTGCTTAACGACTTGGTTCAGGGCCATACACATATTGACGATCGTTCCGAACCGCTCGTCTAGTTTCCATGCTTGCCGATTTGCCTCCTGCATGGCCTCTGGCCATCCTGCCACGGCAAGAGCGCTACAGGACAGATGAATCATCTGCTTTAACCAAACTTTTGGGTCGATGGCACCTCGACGTAGGAGTTCTGCGTGGGTGATCGCTTGCCATTTGGCAAAGACGGGATATTTCTCTAGGACCAGATTCGTCATTGAGGCAATCCGATTCTTGTTAGCTCGTACCTGACTGTTCGATACCTCCCGCGATGTTATATAGGTAACTCTCACTGCTAGTATGTAGCGAGTATATTGCCGCGCAAGATATCCTCGCTAAGGAAGCCTGAAGTGCAATCTGAACAGGGAAAGTGGGGTCGGGCAATTCGTCGCGGGCTTCAAGTTGGAGCCGAAGTTTAGTTCCAAAGACTTTGTCTTTCCGCAAAGCATCTATGGCATCATCCACAACGTTCCAGTTCTGCCGGCGAGAAGGGGGCGGAAGTAAATCGGCTATGACGGCGGAAGCCTGCATAATTTCGTGGTTCAGAGAATCGACCATCCCCTTGAGCTCATTACCAGAAACAAAGTCTTCCATCGGATAGAAGGTTTGTAGAGCCTGAAGCTCAGCACTTCGGATTCCAAGGAGCTTTGTGGTCTGTTCGAGTTTGTCCTCGGCTTGCCGTTGATGAGTGTTCGCAATTTCTGCGAGTTTGTGCTGTTCTTGGAGTTGAGAACGCAGGGTATCGTTCTCTCCGGCCAGGTTGTTATACTGGTCCTGTAAAGCGCGAAGCTGCTGCACGAGAAAGTCGCTGTGCTCTTTGTGGTGGCAAATGTGTTCTTGATTTCGTACAAGTTCACTTTCTGCGAGTTCTCGGGTCGTGCTACGTTCTCGTTCTGCCTGTCTTGAGAGAACAGGCCTCACCGGCACCTCCGATCTGGACCTGAGATGTGTAGGGCGGTTCTTGACTATAAAACCAACCGTGATATTCATGTCTGGGGTCAAATGAAAGACCGCCTACCGGCGTGGGATGCTCCGACTTCATTGTCAGACCTGTCATCTACAATTGAACCTGACCGGAGTTTGGAAGGTTGTTTAGAGGAGTCTCTGTGCAGATGACGGGAGGTGGAACGAATCCCTGAGGCTGTCTGAGGACGCTCCTCCCTGGAAGGTCGTAGCGGGTATGGTTCTTGTTTCCTCGCATCATGCTCTTTCGAAAGCTATTGATGATCATATATTAATAAGGCGAGCGTCCACGAACAGAACGACTTGCTTTAGGCATCTTCGAGTTTTCCGCTCTCGCTCTGGCTTCTGCCGAGGTGTTAGAGACAGTCCGCGAATGCGATTTCCGAGGATGTCCGTTAAGTTCAACTTCTCGTTGGTCTTTGTGAGCTGTGACGGATAGGAACGGCAACTCGGTCATAGCTGAGTGCACATGGCTAGAGTTCGAGTTCAAGAGTTAGTGGCATCTTTTCACACGCTGCAACGCGTTGGCCATGTGACAAGAAGGTTCATCCCAATTGGTCCCTTCGCTAACCCTGACGGTGTTGACGTTCACCACGACCTGTGGACATCGTTTGGAAAACCATCGTGCTATAGGTAAGATGTTAATTTGGGCGCCTGGAGCGTCATTACACGAGGGAATAGCATGGCGGCTCTCGTGCATGACCTGTCGATAACGCATAAAGGGTTATTGCTTCCCCCTCACTCTTCTGGCAAGGACAACCATGGTCAAACGTCCACCCTATCCTGGCGGTTCTCGCAAGCTCGTTCTTGCCTTCGATGTCGGTACCACGTGTAGTGGAATATCTTACTGGTTAGTTCTTGTTCTTTGCAAGCTATTAATCAAGGATCCTCTCTGATATGCGCGATAGCGTTTTGGATCCTGGGGAAGTTCCAGAAATCAAGGGTGTCCTAAAGTAAGGTCTCGTACTCTCTGGAAACAACAAAGTGCTAATTTTGAGATCTTAGGTTCCCGTATCAGGAGGCCGTCAGCGGAAACTTCAAGGTTCCCAGTGTCATCTGGTACAGTGCAGATGGAGACGTTATGGAGATAGGTGCTGGAGCTGTACGAGATGGGGTTGAGCAGGAAGCAGAAGACGGCCAGTGGTCGAAAGTCGAATGGTACCTTTTGATTTACCACCTAAAACGCGTCTAATCACTCAACTTTTATCTCAGGTTTAAACTCCACTTGAGACCAAAAGCATTGGGCAAGGACGAAGTGGGAGAATTCATCAATCAAATTCCACGTCTTCCCGCTGGCAAAACTATCACGGACGTTTTCGCTGATTATTTCCGCTATCTCTTTCAAAGTGCCAGGACTTATATCGAAGAGCGTCACCCAAGCAGGGAGCTTTTTTGGAACTCGATTGAGTCTAATATCGAATTTGTCCTGTCTCACCCGAACGGTTGGGAGGGTGCCCAACAAAGCCAGATGCGCCGTGCGGCTGTCCTCGCTGGGTTAGTCCCTAACGAACAAGCCGGTGCAGAGCGGATCCGCTTTGTGACGGAAGGAGAGGCTAGCTTACATGTTTGTGTTGGCGAGGGGTTGATGACTGAGGCTATGGAGGTAAGCACGAGACGTGATTCCGACCGGTATGCTTCTCGTTGATGGGGCATCCTCTCATAGAATGGCGGTCGGGTCATGGTCGTTGACGCAGGTGGTGGTACGATAGACATTAGTAGCTACGGCAACAGTGGACCCGATTCAAAATCGTTCGAAGAAGTTGCTGCTCCTCAGTGTGAGCATGGCATTCTTCAGTTCGTGAATTGCCGCTAATTTGACGTGCTTTTGGCAGGCAAGCTTCGAGGGTCCATCTTCGTCACACTACGTGCTCGGGCTTACCTTGAGGGCAAGTTGCTTTTTGGATCCTCATATCATGTGGATAACCGAACCGCTATAGATTATCTCCGGGACTCAACCTTCGCTCGCGATGTGCCTGACATGGTCAAAATTTTCGATAAGACCACCAAGCTTCGTTTTCGACAATCGGATGAACCGTCTTTCATCAAGTTCGGGCGAATTGCAGATACGGATATTAAGCATAACATACGGTCTGGACAGATCAAGCTTGATGGGTTAGTGTCCGCATCTCCGCTACTCATCCTCGATTAATCGGTGTTCCTTTCAGCACTGTCGTTGCCGACTTCTTCCAGTCGTCGATCGACTGTATCACTAAGGTGATCCTCGAGCACCACCGGGATCACAATATCAATGTAACATCATCTTTTGTGTGCCGCCGTCGAGATCCACCACTTATATCCACCACAGACCGTCTTCCTTGTTGGTGGGTTTGCCGCAAGTGATTGGCTATTTCATAGAGTCCAGGCAGCTGTTAAAAACCTCGGCATCAAGGTCTGTCGACCCGATAACCACGTGTAAGTCTTACGAGTTTTGTTCTCTGTGATGCTCTGGCTGGCAGCAGCTGACGTCTCTCGTAGGAACAAAGCTGTTGCCGATGGTGCCGTTTCGTTCTTCATCGATCACTTTGTCTCTACCAGAGTTTCCAAGTTTCAATATGGAACCAGGGTCCATATACCATATCAACGTCGCAAAGCAAGTCACCGTGCCAGGATCAACACGCAGTTTGAGGATCTGTCAGGGGAGATGTGTCTCCCAGGCGCCTTTGACGTGATCCTGCCCAAGGTATAGTACACGGCGTGAAGCCACTCCTTATCGGATGTGTTCAAAATTCTTAGTATGACCTGTAGGACACGAGAGTGACAGAGAAGCAGGAATTCCAGGAGGGGTATAAATTTCAGGGCAGGTCGAAAGATTCCTCGGAACATATCCAGACCGGTGTACTCTGTTACCGAGGCCCGCGTGATACGATTGAGTGGATCGACGAAGATGAAGGTATCTACTATCTTTACAATCAGATACCTATATTCACGGACGGACTTGCCACAGGTAATTTCGAAGTTATGTGCAGCATAGAGGCAGACACCTCCCTTGCCAGTCGGGCGCTAGTGCCTCGTCGAACCAGTGATGGCCGAACTTTCTACGAGCTTGACTTCAAAATCATCCTCCTCTTCGGATTGACAGAATTTAAGGCTCAATTATGTTGGGAAGAACATGTACGTTACTGCTTTTTTTCTGACCTGTAAAGTTCTGACGAGGAATCCAGGGGAAAGAAAAGAGGTAATGTTTCTCCAATATCACTGACGGACGCGCTGATGTTGGCGATGCAGAGGCCCGGCCCGTGTGATCTACACCACCGAGTGAGGTGACCGGTGTGGAGCATTCGTGATCTTGCAATGATCGCGATGGGACTCGTGGACGTCAACGAAGAGACGCTTCACTAACGCCCGAGATAAAATTGTATTCCTACCGAGTTTCTTGTTTGTATTGTGAGATATCCTGTTACAAGCTAAGCTGTCGCGTTCACGGCTCGGGGGTGTCGGTATTGAAACAAAATACCCTATGGTCGATTGATGCTGTATGTGTTCGTGTATCGCTTTTAGGGATTCGGAATTGCAAGCTTGCACCTGCCAGTGCTTTCACCTGATCGGTGTACCGAGCCTTGCACTTATGGACTCTCAGGGTGAACTCTTGGTGAGTTGTCAGCTAGCTCGGGCGCTTGGAGTAGGTTTACACGAGGGGGCAGCATGTCGGGTCCCGTGGATGATGCATGACCCATCGATAAGTCTATAAAGATCCTGCCGCTTCCCAACATTCTTCTGGTAAGGACAACCATGGAAAGGCGTCCACCTTATTCTGGCGGTTCTCGCAAGCTTGCCCTTGCCTTCGATGTCGGGACCACGTTCAGTGGTATATCCTACTGGTGAGTTCTTCGGTGGATTGATGACTGAACCTCCTCTGACTAGCGTCACAGCATTTTGGACCCCGGGGAAGTCCCAATAATTAAAGGTGTCATGAAGTAGGTTCTCGTATATTTCTTTCGGGATCCAAATTTCGCTAATTTGGAATCAGGTTCCCCTACCAGGAAGTCGTGAGCGGTAGCTTCAAGGTTCCCAGTATTATCTGGTACAATGCCGCCGGAGAGGTGATGGAAATTGGTGCTGGGGCTGTACGGGATGGGGTTGAACAAGACGCTGAAGATGGTCAATGGTCAAAGGTTGAGTGGTAGGTTCTGACTTTCTCTCAGGGAAACATCAACTAACCTTGGTTCAGGTTCAAACTATACTTGCGACCAACAGCGTTGGGGCGGGATGAAGTCGGGGAATTCATGCAACGGATACCACGCCTGCCTGCTGGCAAAACAATCATTGACGTTTTTGCTGATTACTTCCGTTATCTTTTCCAAAGTACGAAGACCTACATCGAAGAACGCCATCCAAGTGGAAAGCTTTTGTGGAGTTCATTCGAGTCGAACATCGAATTCATTCTGTCTCATCCGAATGGCTGGGAAGGCGCCCAACAAAGCCAGATGCGTCAGGCTGCTGTTGTCGC
>ML208481.1:29122-62063 GCA_004369065.1 Pluteus cervinus
AAGACCACCAAGCTTCGCTTCCGACGATCTGAAGAGCCATCCTTCATTAAGTTCGGACGAACTGCGGATAGAGATCTTCAGCATAATATACGGTCCGGACAGATCAAGCTGGAAGGGTAAGCCTGTACATGTTGCACACAGGGGCTCTGGAATCAACTTGTGTTTTACAGGACGACTGTTGCGGACTTCTTCCAGCCCTCGATCGACTGTATCATCAAGGCGATCCTTGAGCACCGCCGGGACCACAATATCAATGTAACGTCTCCTTGGTTCGTTGTAGTCGACTTACGGCACTACCTCTGTCACAGACCGTCTTCCTCGTTGGTGGTTTTGCTGCGAGCGATTGGCTTTTCCACAGAGTCCAGGCGGCCGTCAAAAGCTTCAACATCGACGTTTGTCGAATAACCTGGTGTAAGTCATGCGAATGTCGAATTCCACGTTTTCTCATTCTGAGGTATTTTCCATAGGAATAAAGCGGTTGCGGATGGCGCCGTTTCGTTCTTCATCGACCACTTCGTCTCTACTCGTGTTTCCAAGTTCGATTATGGAACAACGACTAATATTGAATACATGCCTTGGAAATCAAGTCACCGCGCTAGGACCAATCAGATATTCAAGAGCGTTTCGGGAGAGATCCTCCTCCCAGATGCCTTTGCCGTGATTTTACCCAAGGCACAGTTCGGTGACTATATTTTCAGGAACATTTTTCTGATACGACTTATAGAACACAAGTGTATCCGAGCAGCAAGAATTTCGTCAGTATTACTACCGTCAGGGCACCTCGAAGGCGTCCATGAATCATCTAAAAAGCACGGTTCTGCGATACCGAGGTGCACGCGAGACAATCCAATGGGCAGATGAAGATGAAGGTTTGGGACATCATTGCCTTACCTTTGATGGAATTATGAGACTCATCTTGATATTGCAGATAATCTCGAGGTCATGTGTACAATTGAAGCAGACACATCCCTTGCTGGACAGGCCTTGATGCCCCAGAAAGGGTCAGATGGTCAAATGTTTTATGCTCTTAACTTTGATATTGTTTTGCTCTTTGGATTGACAGAGTTCAAAGCACAAATTTGTTGGAAAGAAAATGTAAGTTTCTCTGTTGTTCTGGCTGGTGGAATTCTAACAGGACTTTCCAGGGAGAAGAGAAGAGGTATTTTTTCTCCCACAGATCCTGATGTACCTGCTGATGCTAGTGATGCAGAGGCCCAGCTCGTGTTATTTACAGCACTGAATGAGGAGGACCTCCACAGACCTTGTCATGAGATTGGCCTGGCCACCTTTTGTCACAAACTGCAATGTCAACATATTTTCAGACACCTTCCTACATATGATACTTACTTTTTTCCTGAACTCCCTGCAGTTTCCTGTCCTAGTTGTATCAGTCATCTTCAAGTTTGGTTTCTATGTATGTATTTGTATGTCAGGCACACAGATGCATGCATCAGTCCAGGTGGCAGTTGATAAGAGCTAGGTTGTGGGAAGCAGAAGAAGTGGCCAAACAGACTTTACATCAGCACAACATTCTGGTGTCATGATGACTTGGATTTGGGTTAGATACACATAAAACCAGAGGGAAAAAAAATCGAGAGATCAAGCTGTGTTGCAGTTCAATTGAGGGGACTGGCCAGGTGAGGTGTGACAGTGCAACCAAAATTCAGCCAAACCTCCCCCATTAGACATGTAACAGCTGAATTGAAGAAATGGGACAGTATACCCATTCAAATGACCTTCCCATCATTCCCTTTATTCCTTTTGTGCAGCCCAGGGCATTGATGGGACAGCCAAGCAGAGCACTTGAGAAAGAGATGACTCTTCCTTGACTGATAGGTTTCAAGTTTCTCAACCCTCTCTCAAATTCTCAATGTTGCTTCTTGATGGTCACATAACAGCCCCTGTTTGAGGATTGGTCTGTCAAGTCAGTGTATGTGTCCCTTTATCTCACCCCCAAATTCAGTGGCTGATTGACTACTTTCCCCTTCCTTTTGATGCTCATTGCACTTGCCTGACCTGCCCATCATGCATGGTGCATCTAATTCCAGGTCTGCTACATGGCAGATTGGCACATGCACAAAGGACCTCACAATGGACAAGATCCTAGTAAGTCACTTACATGCTATGCTCAGCCTTGTCATTGGCATCATGTTGAATCTATGTTGGTAGGTGGATTCTGTATTAGCTGCTGACCTTTGATGACAATATGCATGATGGCTTGTGTCAGAAATAAAAGTGCAGAGGTAGTAGTATTGCTTATAGGCAGATGAAGTACATGAGAGCTTTTATACTACAGGAGACTAGACCATATAAGATGACATAGATATGAGGCAGCATAGGTATCATATGAATAGGTATTCAGGAGAACAAGGAGCATATGGTACAAGAGTCCAAGAGATAAGATATGGAATACTCTAGAATAGTCTAAAGTACATACCAAGCATTCAGATGAGTTTAAGAATTCTTACAATGTAAAAAAAATCTATTTATTTAAATTAGCACTTTTCTGGAGAGTCAGTCTAAAATCTGACACCAATGGTCACCCTGCACAAACTTTGTCCAGTCAAGATACAAGGTTTGGTTGGGTGCTTCTGAAGAAGTACATAAAATCTGTGGAGATACCAAAGACTGCCTGTACAAAGGAGGAACCCATAAGATAAGCCTGTCATGATGTGTTACCCAGCCATCTGAGGTAACATTCAAATTGTCAAACATGTCTGGATACTCTCTGAATTGGACTTTTCTACATAATAAAGATTCATGACCAAGATTTGACTTTGCAAAAATATTATGATTTGATAACATAATATCAGAATCAGCTTTCCATATTCTTAAAGTTCCATCACTCCCTCCTGTAATAATCTTCTTTTCATCTGGGAATATGTTTATACTCATGACAGCAGCAGTATGGCATGTGAATGGTCCAAAAACACATTGTCCTGTTTCCAGATTCCATATGCTCACACTGAAATCACTGAATCCAGTTGCAATAAGTGGGGAGTTAGGGAAATGAACAAGAGCAGTAATACGGCCATCAGGTTTTATGCTTTTTATTAGTTTTCCTTTGTATACATCCCATACTGTAATTCTTGGGGCTGATGCTATGATAATGGAATCACTTTTAGGGGAAAAAACCATAATCACTGGGAGTTCAATACTCCGCTCATCGTCTAGGGATAGTTGATGAACTATTCTATTTTTTATTAAATCATAGATCAAAATACAGCCTGTTCTATCACCAATTGCAACATATTCATGGTTAGATGAAAATGTACAGCATCTGACTTGCTTTTGAGATGTAAGGATAACTTCAATATTTTCAGATATTTTGAGGCTAAAAATGTTTCCTTTTCGTGATACTAAACACACCACCTCACTATCACAAACTGTTGTAAATGAAATTGAGCATATTTCACTATCATACATTCTGGTTGCAACCTGACTATACACTTGATTATTTTGATTCCAAATACACAGTGTTTTATCAAACAGCCCACAAATTATTATTGCTTCATTTTCAGACACTGCAAATGATGTAATTTTGCTATTGTGATCTAGCATCTGTCTTTGTATCCAATTTGAAGTATTCCAAATACACAATTTGTTCTTATGAGCTGCATAAAGATATGGTGTGATGGGTGATAAAAAGGTTATGTTGATGGATAAAGGTCGAAATGTATTATTATAAATTGAATCTAGATTGAGGATCTCAATTGTGTTGTCAATGAAAAGTAATGCAAGGGTTTGTTCATTACTTGATAAAGCCATATCTTCAATGCGAATGTCTCTAAGAGTAACTGGTGCACACAATTTGGCCATTGCTGACAATGAGTAAAGATAGATCAAACCATCGAGTTCTCCAATGATCAGAATCCCTCCACTTGTAAGCAAAATTTTAACAATAGTTGAGCATATGGAAATGGGGCCTGCTAGCAAATTCCAACCAACTCTGCTATATACAAGTAATTTGCCATAAGAGGTACTTATAATGATCTGACTGCTGTCATTTGAATATACCCCTGATGTTGGCCTACCAAATGGACTTGTAGACTGAGATGCAGGAAATGGCGTGGGTATACCCATGGGTAATTAAAACAAGCCTCTGTTCATTCAAATCAGAAGAGAACTGCGAGAGATATAAAGCATTTCAACTTTCAGCCCTATCTCTCTCAGTTCTGCTCTGATTTGAATGAACAGAGGCTTGTTTTGAAGCCCTGGTTTGAGCGCTAATTACCCATGGGTATACCCACGCCATTTCCTGCTGAGATGCAACCTCAGAAAATGTTTCCAGATCCCACATAATCAGCACTGACCCCCTTAAGCACCCCACCAAGTGCTGATGATCAGGAGAGAAACATATTGCTTCAACTCTACTCTCACAAGTGACAGTGTGCTTCAAAGATGGAAATGTCTGTGAAATATCCCATATAATAAGTGATTTATCACTTGAACCAGATACTAGGTATTGTCCATTTGGACTGATAGTGAGACAGTTGATAGATGAGCTGTGACAGTGTAGTGGCTGAAAAAGCTGCTGTCCAGTTGATAGATCCCAAGTTGTTATAGTCTGAATACAGCTTGAATACATAATAGATTTATTTGGAGATATAGCCAATCCTGAGACTGGATAAATATGTGCTTTTAGTGTATACCCTGATGAACAACCACTATAGCTATCCCAAAATTCAACAGTTCCATCATAGGAGCCTAAACAAATAATGTTGCTTTGTGGTTGGAATATAATACAGGAACATTCATCTTTGGAAATTGTTAGATTGTGTACACTCCAGAACTCTGGACTATTGAGAACTTTAACCTTGTTGTGGAGAAGAGTAGTGCATTTCTTGTATATAATAGATTGCTTTGGACAAAATGGCAATGCTGACAAGTAAATATGTGGTGATGACACTTGGATTGGAATATAGAATTTAGTGATAAAATTGCAAATATCATGGATGTAAACCACAAAATTTGATGATATTTCTTTTTTAAGCCATACTTGAAGTTGTTGGAGAGAAGTTAGACAGAACTTTAATTTTCCTAATAAACTCATGCATTCAATCCAGTGGATTGTAGTCCAACCAATAAGAAGTTGAGATAAAATGTGGTTATCCTCAACTTTGTCTAAATCAGAACTTCTAATCAAATGATATATCCAGTACTGAACAGAATACTGCAGTTCTTGAGAGATATTTAAAGAAATTCTTTGATCTAAATCATGAACCTGATTATTTCTGAGGTGTGAGGTCCTTAAATCACAGATGTTGAACTTTAACTGAGAAAGTAGTTTGTAGCCTGACTGTTGGTATAAAAATGAATGCATCTGAAGAGCATTGATGTAAAAGGAAGTACCCCTTGATGTTTCACTAAGTATATAATCAGCAAGTGAGGGGTGCAGGATTTGCACTTTTCTATTGGAGTTAATGGACAACAAAGCCATTAAGGATTGTATTGCTTTTTTGATTCCATTCCAAGAAATGACTGGATGCAGCAATTGGATCAAAGTGTCAATAGACAATGGTTCCCCACAAAGTAGAATTGACCCAACAACACACTGATAGATAATAAGGTTGTCAGAATTATCTGCAACAGCCCTATCTATGATAGTATAATAGAGTTTATACAAATGTGAAACATGGTCCTGTTCAAATACTGAACTTATTTTCAAAATGTGGTCTAGAACCAATTCAGGACTATCATTGGTTTTTAGGCAATTATAAACTGTTTGACTCCAGATAAACAATCCCTGGGAATAATCTGTTAAAGTCTTGACCAATCCTGGATGACTCTTGAGAAATTGCTCTTGAAATAAGCCAGAAATATGAGTTTGCCAGTAGAAGCATATATCCAGCCAGCTATTATTACAGTTCAATTGATATTCAAAAGCAGAAAGCTTAGCCAAATGTTCTTCTATGTAAGCCTCATTTCTACTTGTGATGAGGAGCTTTATTGCAGGACATGCATGTAAAACTTTAATCAATGACCTCAATAGACAAATTTGGTCACTTTCAGAGCCACATTCATCCAATGCATCCAAAATAATCAAGAGTCCAGTCTCAGAAGCAATAGACACATGTTGAAGAGGCTTTATGAACAATGACTCTAGTTGTGTTGCAATATGACCTAAACCTTCTTTCAATGATAAATCATTATCAATTTGATTGGATATATACTTTGCATATTCTTTGTGTACATTACAAAGTTGGAAGCAAATGGTGGGAAGAACATTTAGAGGATTTTGCAGTTGTGCATTAGTCTTGCTACATGTATAAAAGGCTCTCATCATATTTGTTTGGCGCAATTGATTAAACACAGATTGAGCAATTGCACTTTTCCCAGTTCCAGCTTGGCCATAGAGCCAAAATAATTGAGTATGATGTTGTGTAGTCCAGTTTAGGATTTTCTGTAAGACCTCTGTTCTTGTGCCTGGTAGGCACAGTGGGCCAGAATTATAAGGCACTGGATGTAATTGTGCCAATAATTTATTTAACTTGTTCATTTCTAGAAACTTATTATCAAATAATACCCAGAAGACTTTTTTCTTACCAGCAGTTTGTTCTACCTGAAAGTTCAGTGTATTTCCAAGCTCCTGGAAAGCTTGTTGCAGATTTGACAAATATTGCAACATAACAGCAAGATTCTTTTGAGTTAGTCCCATAAGTAGAAAGTCTATATTATTTCAGCATAGACCATGAGTTTGAAGAAAAACACACTTGCTATGATGAGATTGAGTATATGGTATTAAGAAGCTTGTCAACACTTGTTGAAAACACTGGAAAACCCTCTCAATAACCAGTTGATTATCTGAAGATACACCTGGAAGCACTTCAACCTGTTCAAATAGAAAGACACCTTGCTTCATCAAATGAATCAAGTTGACTAGTTGTTTTGGGGCTATTCCATAACTTTGAAGCTTCTTTCACAAACTTTGAGCAAACATGATATACAACATATTCATCTTCCACTTACATCACAAAGAATTGAAAGCAGTTGAATACTTGGCTCCACCATTGAGAAATACTATAAGTTGGCTTAGCTTGAATTATATCTTGTTACAATCATACACTTGACTTACAGGAGAATCCACATGGAAAAATAGATTCAGTGATTTCTGGACATTGTTCAAATCTTCAATTAAAGGTTTGGAAAGTTGGAGATCAATGTCAAGTAAACTCTAGCCAGGGATTTGTTAGCTTTGACCTAGAGATTTTTTTTGAAGGGTTTAACCTGCTGGAATATAATTGATAGTGTATAGTTGGACTCAACTCCTACACCAAATGCTAGATTCAAAGTTAGTATAAATGACATTAACAAGTGTTTTTACTGTTGGCTAACCAGTATTGGGACTTTGAAGTAGATGTGTAAGAATATCTACCAGAGGGATCAAAGCTTTGGTAATCAAGCAGTCAGCCCTTAAGATGTGCTGTTGGAATATGAGAATTGAGATAAAAGGGTTTGCAATAGTGCTAATCCACTATTAGTACCAAAATAGACTTGAGTGATTATGCTACTCACAGCTGCTTGTTGATTGCCCATTCAAATTGAGTGATCTGACCACAAGTCACACCAGCAGATTTTCTAGTCTGACAATTGAAATGAGACTTTTGATCTGGCAATCCTACATTCTGGATTTTTAAGTAGAATTTTGCTTGTGAATGACTTGACTGGCATGCAAGAATAATGGCTAATCTCATGTGAGAAGTTTCTTCTAAGTAAAAATGGCAAAGCCATCAGCCTTACACTGTATCCTGAGGTGAATTCTTGGAAAAATGTCAGTTCTACAATGCATTAACATCTAGACCCACACATACAGAGATTGGTCCTGATTGTTTCCAACTTTGGTTGTGACTTCCATTGTCTTGGTTTGTTCAACTACCAGTGTGGGTGTTCAGGTGTGAGTTGTTGGAGAAGAGGATTGCTGTAAACCCTGTGCCCAACAACGCTGTAAGAGGCTTGTCACATGATCACGTGTTCACAGCCAGCCTCGAAGAGACACACAGGAGTCATGAAAAAAAGCTCTCCATGCAATTTTTCCACACTGTGGTAATTGTCCAGAGCGAGGAAGGCCTGGTCGATTTCAGCATTGCTGAACAGAGGTACTGGTGAATAGTCAGCCTCTCGCAGGGTATCGAACAATGCGATCTTGAACAGACCGTGAACATTTGAATTATCTGTGATCAAGAGCGAATATGATAGTGGCTCCGTAAGTACGAAGTTCTGATTGATTGTTATATCTAGAAGCGAACGAAACCGGAGCTTTCAAAGCGGCAAGAATAGGAGTGAGTAGAGGGCTCGAGC
Source organism: Pluteus cervinus (assembly GCA_004369065.1). Taxonomy (NCBI): domain Eukaryota; kingdom Fungi; phylum Basidiomycota; class Agaricomycetes; order Agaricales; family Pluteaceae; genus Pluteus; species Pluteus cervinus. The sequence goes on from ML208481.1 coordinate 37,421, forward strand.
GAAATTGGTGCTGGGGCCGTACGGGATGGGGTTGAACAAGACGCTAGTGGCAGGTTCTGATTTTCCCTCAGGGCAACATCAACTAACTTGTTCCAGGTTCAAACTATACTTGCGTGGGGAGGGATGAAGTCGGGGAATTCATGCAAAGGATATCACGCCTGCTGCCGCGCAAAACAATCATTGACGTTTTGCTGAATTTTTCCGTTATCTCTTTCAAAGTACGAGGACTTACATCGAAGAACGCCATCCAAGTGGAAAGCTTTTGTGGACTTCGTTCGAGTCAAGCATCGAATTCATTCTGTCTCATCCGAATGGCTGGGAAGGCGCCCAACAAAGCCAGATGCGTCAGGCTGCTGTTGTCGCCGGACTCGTGCCTGATGAACAAGCTGGTGCAGAGCGAATACGTTTCGTGACGGAAGGCGAAGCTAGCTTACACTTTTGTGTTGGCCAGGAGTTGACAACGGAGGCGATGAAGGTAAGCGCATGATTTCAGCCTAGTAATCCTCTCACTGGTGACGTATCTTTCATAGAATGGTGGCGAGTCATGGTCGTAGATGCGGGTGGTGGCACTATCGACATCAGTAGCTATGGGAAGACTGGACCAGATTCGAAGTCATTTGAAGAAGTTGCTGCTCCTCAATGTGCGTATCCTTCATTGTAATATATGACCTATCGTTCAACATCTCATTGGTGGGTAAGCTCCGGGGGTCTATCTTTGTCACGCAACATGCTCGAACATATCTTGAGGGCGAGTGGTTTGATCATGACTCCCAAATTACGCATACGGTCTGACGCACTGCAGGACACGAACTTCGCTCGTGACGAACCCGACATGGTTTGACAAGACCACCAAGCTTCGTTTCCGAAGATCTGACGAGCCATCTTTCATCAAGTTCGGGCGAACTGGAGATAGGGATCATGAGCATGATATACGGTCTGGACAGATCAAGCTCGATGGGTAAGTGTCAATATATAGGCTACTCACACTCGGTTGAGTCGTGTTCTTGTGCAGTACCGTTGTTGCGGACTTCTTCCAGCCCTCCATCGACTGCGCTATCGAGGTGACCCTTGAGCACCGCCGGGACCACAACATCAATGTACTTTATCTCTCCTTCGCCTATCGTCGTCAAAGTCCACCAGTTGTCGCCTCATTAGACCGTCTTCCTCGTTGGCGGTTTTGTTGCAAGCGATTGGCTCTTCCACAGGGTCCAGGCGGCTGTTCAAGATTTCAGTATCGACGTCTGTAGGCCATTTACCTCCTGCTACCTCTCTGGTATTCCCTTGATGACGATCGCTTATAGGAACAAAGTAGTTGCGGATGGTATGGTTTCATTCTTCATCGACCATTTCGTCTCTACTCGGGTTTCTAAGTTTCATTATGGAACAAAATGTGGTGTGCCGTACATGCCTTGGACGCCCAATCACCGTGCAAGGAGCGACAAGCAATCCATGAGCGTTTCGGGAGAACCCTTCCTCCCAGATGCCTTTGCCGTTATCTTGCCCAAAGTATGGTTTCGAGACTGGTTCCCTCTGTGTGGATTCCTAACCGATAACAGGATACGAGGGTATCGGAGGAGAAGGAATTCCGTCAGCGGTACTACCGTGGGCAGGACTAGGGTGTGGCTGGACCATATCCAGACGAGGATATTCCGATACAGGCGCGCGTGACACCATCGACTGGGCAGATGAGGACGAAGGTCGGTTTTGTCTTGTATTCTCCAGGAGTACTACTCATCAATAACCAGATAACCTCGAAGTGTTGTGTACGATCGAAGCAGACACCTCCCTTGCCAGTCGGACACTAGCGCCTGAGATAGGGTTGGATGGTCAAGCTCTTTACGCTCTTCGCTTCGATATCGCTTTACTCTTTGGATTAACAGAATTCAAAGCACAGTTCTGTTGGACAGAAAATGTATGTTTATGGCTTGTTTTACTGCTGATATAATTCTGATGAGTAGTTTCAGGGAGAAGAGAAGAGGTATTTTTTCTTCTCCCACAGACCTTGATGTATACCCTGATGCAAGTGATACACAGAGGCCCAGCTCGTGTGATCTACAGCACCGAATGAGGAGGACACCTCCACGGACCTCGTCATGAGATTGGTCTCAGCCACAAACGGCAACGTCAGGCTTCCCTATATACGGTGTGATACTTATTTTTTTCCCCCTGAATTCCCTGTAGTTCCCCGTCCTAGTTTGCTACGGACTGTATCAGTCGTCTTCGAGTTTGGTTACTATGTATGCATTTGCACGTCGAGACGCATGGCTCTTCTGGGGACATCGGTCCGAGCGGCGTCATCGACCTGCCGCTCAAGATGGCCTCAAACATCTTCAGTCGAAGGCCACGCATGTTCATTCTACACTCACCAGTTCGACGTCACGCGGTGACCTGCATCGGAGACAGTATCCAGAGCGAGGAAGGCCTAGTCGATTTCAGCATTGCTGAACAGAGGTCGTATACTGGTGAATAGTCGGACGCTTGCACGGTATCGAACAATGCGATGTGGATGACTGTTACCAAGACTGTGAACATTGAATTATCTGTAATCAAGAGCGAATGTGATAGTGGCTCCGTAAGTACAAAGTTCCGATCATTATATCTAGAAGCGAACGAAAGAGGAGCTCTCGAACAGGCAAGAATAGGAGTGACTAGAGGGCTCGAGGTAATATCGATTGGGGACGTGTGGGCGAAAGGTCAAGCATTTTCGGCGTGACGACCCTTGTCTTCAACACATACTCCCACTTAGAACTTGAACTATCCATATCAACGAGGCTGTACGCCAACCCCAAGCCCGTCGTACATGTTACAAGAATCGGATTCCGATCGCCACTGCCCGGTCGTTCTGGATTTGATTCTTCGCCTTCCTCCTCCATCGTTATGGAAGCAAAAGGCGTTTCAGCAGGGACTTCCAGTACTTTCACTTGCATGGTGAAAACCTGCTGCATAACAATTTTGTTCAACTTGATAGCAGTCCCGATAAGATGGTCAAAGCGGCAGTTGAACTGTTGGGCTTCACCGCCCCAACCTGCAACAGCCAGGACGGTAGTCACGAAGCCAGTGAATACCGGAGAGTATGCCGATTTTAAGTCGGTGGTCCGACAAATCTGTGCGTGGCTAATAGCGCGCCATCTCGCAGCTATGGGATAATGTTCTGTGATATGAGGATTGGAGTTGTATTAGGGGTGTAATCATATTTGGTATGAGAATGCTTACCTGTCTGACTGATGCCATCGAAGAGTTGGGTCATCAACATCAGCTGTTGGTTCTGAGGGTCGATGGATGTGATCACCATCCAAGTTGCATGAACCAAAGCAGCTCGGAGGGCTATCTGAACGTGATATGACTTTACGTTCGGGGCACGCAACAATTCGACCATCGAGCGATCGAGGATACGTTGGCCCACCAATTTAGTGGACCATTCTCGGTTTTCCTCCGAGTCTTGTGCTGTTAGGGATCTTCTAGAGGTTTCGAGTGAACGCGCAATAACAGCCGCCTGCTGCATAATCTTGTCGTTCAACAACACAACCTCCTGCTTTAACTCTGAACCTGAGATAGAGTCTGTCATGGGGAAGAAAGATTGAATATATCTGAGCTCAGATGTACGTTGATTTAGAAGTGTAGTGTTATCGTCAATGCGGGCTTCCACTTGACGGAGGTTGTTTTCCAAAGATATGGCGAGATCTTGTTGCTTTCGTAGTTCCTGTGCTCGAGTTACGCAGTCTTGACACGGTTGGCCGTATTGGCGATGAGGCTCGTATTGGCGATTGTTGGTCGTATTGAAATCACCCGGGAAGCTGGGATAATTGGGATGGTAGTCGGCAGTCGGGTAATGGGTGGATGGGCGCAGGTCGTGAGACGGGAGGTTCTATTTGCTCCAAAATTGATATCTGAGGACAGAAAAGTTATAAAAACGTAATGAGATGCTCACCCGAGGAGAGCTTGTATCGTTCCGGTCCTTACCCCGAGGTGGCCTCGGTACTTGTTTCGGGCCCGAAGATGAGAATGGATTCCACTGGGGCATATGTCTTAAGGAAGAGAACCGAGGATAGCAAGACAAGACAATGAGTAGGTGGCTGCACCGCACGAAGTGTTTGGAAAGAGTCAGCTCGTGAAGAGTGAAGCTTCGAGTTGACGCGTTGACGCTTGGAGTTGGTGCTGCCCCAGGTTCTCGAGGGTAGAATGGCCTCGTGGTTTGAAGTGACCAAGAACGCGGCCGGCCGGCCAGGACGTAGTAGCAAGAGGTTTCGGTAGAACAGCTTCCGAATTGACCTGGACATGTTTAGGTTATTGGTGTAGCACTAGGTTTGATCAATGACAGGCAAGAGACTGCGCATGAATAGTGCGAGGCAACCCTCGCATTCATTCACAATCGCAGAAATCGATCAGTATCACACTAATCTTGTGAACGGTCGACTTGCCGTCGACGATAGATTCTCGGGCGTAAAGGGCAAACGTTTGGTGATATTCCCTTCAATAGACTTTAGATTCAATTGCGGCCCAGAAAGGTTAACCCTTCATCAGCCCAGCCCATGACCAGACATACTGTACCTGGTAATGCACCCAGACATGGATAGTATTAACCACCTCGTGTCCGGCATCATATGGTGAAGTCCCTGCAAGGGTACTTACTGTGTGACACAACATAGGGGATTCCTGGACGGTGATTAAAGATTTGGTTAAGGGGAGATGGGATGAGGGGTCAACGCCCTCCTTGCACCCGCAAGTCATCTAGTGCGATAGACGTATTCGAGCCAGTGACCTAACACCGCCGGGGAGCTGGGTCTATGCCCGCTCGATGAAAGTGTCAGGGCTGACGCGTTCGTTTGTTCTTCATGAGGAACGGATAGTATGCTTGAAGTCGATCCTCCCAAGGACAACGTATATCCTTTAGCTCGTCGCGGGGTCGTAGGCGTTGCACACCCACCTTGTTTCGCTCACCCTAGATGAAGAGTGTTTTATATATGTCGGCCACTGGAGCAGTCCGGGTTTACCAAAAATCAGGACGGAATCATATACAAGAATGATTCACATTGAACTATCTCTCCGTAAACAGACAATCAGTGTACGATTACCTCTCCCTCTTTGGAGGTCGTGGGCATAGCTGGTGCCTCGAACATCGGCTGCGTTGCCACTTTAGCTTTCAATGAAATCAAAGTTGTTCCCATACCATCGAATCTGACTTCTTCATAAGTTAAACCAAGGCCAGTCGTACACAGTGTCCGGCTTCCCGGTACTGGTGGGTAGGCACCGGGAACGGCTTCTTCCATCTCGTTCGGGTTGAAGGGAGAGTTATAGGGAGGATAAATCACATGGACGCGCATGCTGAAGACTTGCTGCTTGATGACTCGATTCAACTTCACACATGATTCGACAAGGCGTCTAAGACGCTTGTCTAGTCCCCACGCCTGCTGATTTGACTCGAGGAAGGCTTCTGGCCATCCTGCCATGGCAAGGGGATGGCATGACCAAGCAACCACGTCAGGTAGCCACATGCTTGGGTCGGTGGCACCTCGACGTTCGAGTTCTGCATGGGTGATCGCTTGCCATTTGGCGAAGACAGGATATTGTTCTAGGACCGGACTCGTCATTGAGGCAGCTTAAATCATCGTAAATCTTACCTGCACGTTCAATATTTTCTGCTAGGCTATGCAGGTCATTCTCCTCGGCATACAGCGAAGTTATAATATCCTTCGACACTTCCGCTAAGCAAGCCTGGAGGGCGATCTGGACGGGGAAAGCGGGGTTGGGAAATTTGTTGCGTCGTTCAAGTACATTCCGAAGTTGAGTCCCGAAGACTCTTTGATCCCGTAATTTCTGGAAAACGTAGTTGACATCCACAATGCTTGGGTCATGCTGGGGAGAAGGTGGTGGAAGTGAACGGGCGATGATAGCGGAAGTTTGCATGATTTCGTCATTCAGGAGATTGACCATTCTGCTAAGGTCGCTCCCGCAAACAAAGTCTTCCATTGGGTAAAAGGTTTGCAAGGCCCGGAGCTCCGCACTTCGGATATCGAGGAGCTCTGTCTTCTGTCCCAGGAGATGTTCAGCTTGCTGCTGATTAGCATTCGCAAGTTCGGTGAGTTTGAGCTGCTCCTTGAGGTGAGACTGAATCTCCTCGTACTTTCCGACCAATTTATGGTATTTTTCCTGCAAAGCGCGGAACTCTGGCTCGTGTTTTTGTATGAGATTATTCCCTGGAGGGTTTCGTTCTGCTTCTCCCGATGGAGTAGTCTTGACTTCCGACTCTGCATTTCGCGTGTAAGCGTTGTCTACAGATCAGGGTTACTTCACTGACGATAGGCTCAAATAAAAAATCGCTCACTAGCACGGGAAGCACTGACTTCGTCGTGAGGCCCAATTTTCACAGTGGGAGCGGTCGGGGTCGGGACTCGAGAAGAACGAGCCCTGGAGGATTGAAAACCCGGGGCTGTCTCGGAAAGCTCCTGGGGGTGTGGTCTTCCGTATTCTGTCGCAAACTATCCGTGCTCACAAATTAATTGAGTGAGGATCAGGAGAAAAAAGTTCACTTGCTTTGGACATTTGTTCTGCCGCTCGTTTTTGGCGCCCTATACAGGTGTGTAGTAGCTCCGCTTCTGTGCTCGGAGATGTTCGACGTCTCGTATGCCTTGGTTATAGGGAACGGGCAAGAACTTGGTCGTGGCTGAGGTTCCAAAGCGTTCGGAATGTGGCCACGAGAGAATTTGTCAAACCGCAGTGCTGGCACTCTCAAAAAATAGTGTAGGTCCAAGAAGGGGTAGTGATCAGAACCGAAAACCCCTCCTATCGCCCTATTCACGCAAGGGTCTGGTGATCAAAACATGAAGAGTCCTCGGTAATTGTTCTCCGAGTCAGGGCTCTTTTGCGATGATGCAAGATGGAATTTGTGAACTGGAGGTGAAAGCTGGAAAACGGTTCCAAGGTGAATGAGAAAACGGTCATGTGGCTGCAGTGCTCACCTTTTGCAAGTTCCTACAGTAAAATCTCCATATGAGGTCAGTTTATCACCCCAAGATCTGATAATGGCATGCAGAAGGCCCTGATAAGTGGTTGATATCCACCGAGCTGCATAGAAGGTCTGATGACCACTTACCGGCAAGTTTTGTGAACGAGGATAACTGGGTACCAATCGTGAAGAATCCATGAGGCCCCATATGAGTAGTCGTCTATCAATACGCCATCACCCATACCCGATGCGCGAATGCCTGCCCTACCCGATGAGCTGGACAATACAAGGCCTCAAGCTCACAGGGGGTGGGGCAAGTTCATGAGACGCAGCACTGTACAAGGAATCAAGGACCCTCGCGGAAATATCCGGGGTTTGCCGGCTGGAGACTTTCGCGCAATCCCAGGAGGTTAGCATTCTTTATTCTGGCGCCTTCCTTGGTCTTCTTCAAAGCATTACGGTGTCGACGCCTGTAGGAATACATATCGTGAAGCCATTATATGAAGCCATGATGGCTTTATAATTATCAAAAACGTTTCTGGCCTATTCTGTGTCAGAAACTTAGCTAGGTGAGTCCTTGCATACACGTCGAATAATTCCACCACCAACTCTGCAGCACCTCGTAGTACCGCGGCCTTGCGGCAACAAAACGGATCTCAAGCCAGATATGTGACATCGTCCAGAAGCTGGCCTCTCCGTATATGTTGGGTAGCAAGTCATGAGGTATAGATCGGACCGCAGTGTATTGACATGTCAACTAAAAATGAAATTACAGACTGCGTAAACGAACATCGTTTGCACATCGTGGTCTGGCCGCAGGTAGGGCACCGATCGCACTTGCCTTCTCGGGGCAATCCGGTGAACTCAGAGTCATAGATAAGTTATTGAACTTACCATTCCCCGCTTAGAGCAGTGCTACATGATGACCTTGCATGGCGAGTCTCGTGCATGTTCTATCAATATGCCTATAAAGAACCCTACCGCCCATCGCCTTTCTTGAAAGGATCACTATGGTCAAGCGTAAACCGTACTCTGGCAGTTGTCGCAAGCTTGTCCTCGCCTTCGATGTTGGTACCACATTCAGTGGGGCGTCATATTGGCAAGTCCACGATTGTTCCTTTACTATCACACTTTTTGAACCATCTCCTAGCGTCCTGGACCCCGGGGAAGAACCGAAAATCAAAAACATCGTGAAGTGAGTTCTTCTAATCGTTGGGGGGGAAATCCCTGGTTGATTCGGAGTAGATTCCCCTATCAGGACCCTACAAATGGGAGCACAAAAGTTCCGAGCATCATCTGGTACAACGCGGAGGGCAAGGTGGAAGCTATTGGAGCCCAGGCCGTACTTGATGCCACAATAAAGAAGGCTGAAGTCCAACAGTGGTCGAAGGTGGAATGGTAGGCCCGTTTCCGCATCCGAAATTGCCAATGAAACACCTTATTTTAGGTTCAAACTTCTATTGAGACCAAAGGGATTGGGCGGAGACGGCGTAGACGCGTTTATCCAGTCCATCCCACCTCTTCCTGCGTGCAAAACGATTGTGGAGGTTTTGGCGGATTACCTTCGCTTCCTTTTTCAAAGTGCAAAGGCTTACATCGAAAAATCTCGTCCGAACAAAGAAGTTTGGTGGAATTCGGTCAAGTCGCGTATCGAGTTTGTTTTAACTCATCCGAATGGCTGGGAGGGCAAGCAACAGAGCCAGATGCGTGAAGCCGCTGTCATCGCCGAGCTTGTCCCTGATGAACAAGCTGGGGAAGAGCGCATCCACTTTGTAACGGAAGGGGAAGCTGGTTTACATTATTGCATTGGCGAGGACTTGTTGACCGAGGCGGTGAAGGTATCCACAACTTCTGATGAAGCCCGGTATCCTTTTCATCTAACTTAAAGTACTAGGGTGGTGACGGGATCATGGTCGTTGATGCCGGTGGTGGCACCATCGACGTCAGCTGCTACAAGGCGACTGGACCTGAGTCTTTCGAAGAGGTTTCCGCTTCTCAGTGTGAGTACCCTTAGGATTCGTGATGGCTCATAGTTCAACGTTTCACTTGCAGGTAAAGTTCAGGGGTCTCTATTTGTCACACAACGGGCTCGATTCCATCTTGAGGGTAAATTGTTCCATCTATTCAAGTCAGGGCCCCTCGTGACGGTTAGGCTACTATCAGTTTATCTGCAGAACTCGAAGTTTGTTCGCCATGTGCCCTGCATGGTCAAGAAGTTTGACGAGAGGACCAAACACAATTTCAGAGCGATAGATGATCTCTGCGTCATTCAATTCGGGGGAACGTCAGACAAGGACGAACGCCATAACATAGATTCTGGACAAATCATACTCCAGGGGTAAGCCCGAACACATTCGTCGTTGATTAGAGCTGATGATCTGGACAGCAACGTTGTTGCGAGCTTTTTCCAGCCCTCAATTGAGTGTATCACGAGAATCATCGAGGCACAAAAAGATCGTATAAGAGTATGTCATCATTTTTCGCTTTTGGCCAGCACCTTCTAATCGATCTTGTTACAGACTGTCTTTCTCGTTGGAGGCTTCGCTGCGAGTGAGTGGCTGGACGAACAAGTCAAGAAGTATGCTGAGGAGGTTGGAATTGACGTCTGCGTACCTGATAGCGTGTAAGTCTCTTGGTGTTTGACCTCTGTCGTTTCATGTACTTACGCTTACCCATTTAAAGGAATGAAGCAATCGCGAACGGCGCTGTTTCGTTCTTCATCGATCACTTCGTTTCTGCGCGGGTTTCTAAATTTCAATACGGAACTGTGGTCAATACATTATATCTGCCTTACAAATCAAGTCACTTTCAAAGGAGGGACAAGCGATGCATTGACCTTTCGGGGAAGATTCGCCTTCCCCACGCCTTTGACGTGATCTTGCCCAAGGTGTGGTCGTAACTTGCTTCTCTTAATATGTCCTCTGAGTATGCGTGATAGGACACGAGAGTAACTGAGGAGCAGGAATTCCAAGAGAAGTATAATTGTCAGGCTAGGACGATAGATTCATTGGAAAATATCCAGACCAGGGTGCTCCGCTACCGAGGGATGCGTGACACAATTGAGTGGATCAGTGAGGATATAGGTATCTCCTGTCTTCTAAATCAAACGCTTATGTTCATGGACTTGCCACAGATAATTTTGAAGTCATGTGCAGGATCGAGGCGGACACGTCCATTGCCACTCAAGGGCTATTACCCCGTCGAAGGAGTGATGGCCAAACTTATTATGCTCTTGACTTCAAAATCGCCCTTCTCTTCGGATTAACGGAATTCAAGGCCCAAATTTGTTGGACGGAAAACGTACGTTTATGGCTTGTTTTTTTCTGGCAGAATTCTAACGAGTTGCTTCAGGGAGAAGAGAAGAGGTACTTTCCCCCCTACAGATCTTGATGTACACGCTGATGCTAGCGATGCACAGAGGCCCAGCTCGTGTGATTTACAGCACCGAATGAGGGGGACACCTCCCCGGACAGCCACAAACGGCAACGGCAATATATTTTCGGACACCCCGATACGTGCTATGACCCTCTCTCTGAATTGCTCGTCGTCCTAAGTCCTAGTCCGTTGTATGTAAACTGCAAGTAAACTGTACCAGTTGTCTTCGGTCGGTCGTGATGTATTTGTACATCAGGCACACAAACAAGCGCGGGTTTTGTTAGGACGTCCGCGTCAACATCGATGCGGTCAACGAGCTGCCTCATTGACCTGTCGCTCAAGATGAACCTATTCTTAAGCGCTGCGTAGAGGGATCACGGGGTGTGTATATGAGGCTTGTTCTAAAGCGCTCGCTGCACATCATTTCTCCTTCCGTGACACATCGGAGACACCGTGTGCATACCGCAGTCGTGTTTGCTCCTACGGCCTGTTACAGGCCACCATGACATCTCGATCGGCATACTCTGGAGGTACGCGGAAACTAGTGCTTGCTTTCGATGTTGGGACAACATTCAGTGGGATCTCATACAGGTATGTGTTTCATAGCGTAGCCTGATAACTATGACTGACCTGTGGGACAGTGTTCTTGATCCTGGGGAAGTACCAGAAATCAAGGGTGTTATGAAGTATAACTCTCTCTGTGGGCGAGGTATTCAGGATTGATTCCGTGTTAGATTTCCTTACCAGGAGATTATCAGTGGCAATTTCAAAGTTCCAAGCGTCATCTGGTACGATGCCGGTGGGAATGTTCAAGCAATTGGCGCTGGTGCTCTTCGTGACGGAATCGAGCAGGAAGCGGAGGATGGGCAGTGGTCAAAGGTTGAATGGTATGCAATTCTTCTCTGTGCTGCAGTGTGCCTTCCTCGCAGAGCAGTGGCTGACCTGCGGCGAAGGTTCAAACTTTACTTAAGACCTAAGTACCTGGGAAATGACGAAATATCTCAATTTGCGGAACGAATACCTCTTCCTGCGTCCAAGACAATTGCGGAAGTGCTAGCCGACTTCTTCAGCTACCTCTATCAAAGTGCCAAGGCGTATATACAAGAACATCAGCCGAGTGGCCTCTCCCTCTGGAGTTCTATTGAACCGAGTATCGAGTTCATCCTGTCACATCCAAATGGATGGGAAGGAGCCCAGCAGAGTCAGATGCGAGCTGCAGCTATCATTGCTGGGCTCATCCCCGACACTCAAGGCGGGCGAGATCGCATTCATTTTGTCACTGAGGGCGAAGCAAGTTTGCACTTTTGTATTTCTAAGGGTTTGATGACAGAAGCGATCAAAGTGAGTGGTTATGAACTCAAAGGTATCTTCGGCTAATTGATCTAATTGAAGGATGGCGGTCGCGTTATGATCGTGGATGCGGGTGGTGGGACCATAGATATCAGCACGTATGAGAACTTGAAGGATACAGAAGCGTACGAGGAGGTCGCCTCCCCACAATGTATGTCCTCGTGATTACGTCCTCTCTTGGCCTGCTGACCACGGAACCGTTCATAAGGTATACTACGTGGTTCAGTCTTCGTTAGTCAATATGCCAAGAAGTTTCTGGAAGGTAAGGTCTTCGTCTCCGTTGTCTTTTTGTCTCCAAATTACCGCCTAATTCTAGAGTATTTCCATGACTCTTCGTTTTCGCATGATGTACCGGAGATGGTCAAGGTCTTCGACAAGTCAACCAAGCTCCGTTTTCGTCGCGTACAGGATGCCGCGTTTATTAAATTTGGTTCTTCCCGTGACAATGACCCCGCTCATAATATCCGGTCCGGTCAGCTAAAGCTCAAAGGGTATGTCGTGATCGTCAGGTTTTGGTTTCTCCATTTACAGCTGATGATACAGCGAGGTTATCGCAACATTCTTCAAAGCGTCCATTGATGGCATAATCGGGGCCATTCTTGAACATCGCCAGAAGCACAATATTAGTGTTCGTCCTCACTAGTGCCAACGACCAAGTATTGACATCAATATATCTAGGCCGTCTTCCTTGTCGGTGGCTTTTCGGCAAGTGATTGGGTATTCGACAGGGTCCAGGCCGCCCTTCAGAATTTCAATATCGAATTATCTCGCCCGGATAGCCATATGTATGATTTTAAACTTTCTGTGCAGGCAAACTCTCATATCGCTTCAGAAATAAGGCTGTGGCCGACGGGGCTGTTTCATTCTACCTTGATCGCTTCGTTTCAGCGCGCATGTCTAGATATATCTATGGGATGCGTGTTAACGTCGCTTTTGACCCTCTGAACGAGGAGCATGCCTCGAGGAAACATAAGAAGTATGTAAACATGACTGGCGATGCGAGACTTCCGGATGGGTTCGATATTATCTTGTCTCGGGTGCGACGCCATATGCTATCGGTGTTGCTCATCGTAATTCTCATATCTATTCAGGGAGCAAGGGTTACCGAAACTCAGGAGTTCAAATCCCCATATTGGCAGGAAGCGAGATCAAAGGATTCTTTTCAAAAGATCAACGACCGTGTCCTCTGCTACAAAGGCTCTCTCGACAATCCACAATGGGTCGACGAGAACAAAGGTACTGTGGCTGTTTTGGTTTCTTTGATCGTCCTCTGATATTCAATAGATGATTTCGAGGAGATGTGTACCATCCAGGCCGACATTTCAATGGCGATGAAAGGTATAACTCCACGTCGGGGGAAGGACGGTCAAACATATTACATCCTCAATTACCACGTCGCACTTTTGTTTGGCCTGACCGAGTTCAAAGCACAACTCTGCTGGACGGAGAATGTCAGTCACATTCTCTATTCTCCCATTTTGAACGAGAACTAATACGTGCGGTGTAGGGCGTTGAAAAGCGGTAGGTTCGCACATTGGGTTCTGTTCCGTATCTAACTCGTTATCAAATCAGGGGACCAATCCGCGTTATCTATAACAAAGGAGATGCTTAACCCCTAGCCTACATACGCTCCTCTTTGAATCGTCGTCCTGCACTATGTCTTCCACTAATCACTGTAGACTACCGATGAAAGACCGGACATTACTGTACTTATTTGAGTATCAACAACGATTGAAGTACGTTCGAAGCTGGGCTGACCCTATTTGTCCTTTGTTGTCACACATCTTTGACGTTTGAACACGACAACCAACTTGTCCTATCCACACATGCTGCTGTATGTAAAGTGCAAAAGGGTAGCCCTCTTTCGGTTCCTTTGACAAAGCCTCACCAATGCGCCTTGTTGTGGCCTTTCAAATTTCAACTGCAATTGTTGCGTAATCAGACCGCAGACCCTTCGCGAGGCGTTTTACTGTAACCCTCCCCATCTGCAATCGACGCGTTTTTCACCCTCACCATCTCACTTGACGCGTTTCTAACCATTCTCAAGCTCGCTCACTTGCTGTACAATGACTACACGTCAGCCATATTCCGGCACCACTCGCAATCTTGTCCTCGCCTTCGATGTTGGGACGACCTTCAGTGGCATCTCATACAGGTTTGTTAGATTTCCAAGTGGTTGTGTTGATAGGAGCTGACTACTTTCCAGTATCCTCGATCCTGGGCAGGTCCCAGAGATTAAAGGTGTTATGAAGTCTGCTCACTTGTTCTCTACACGCGATATTCGTTGACTATATGCGCAGGTTCCCGTATCAAGAACTCATAAGTGGTAGTTGCAAGGTTCCCAGCGTCATCTGGTATGATGGACATGGGGATGTGAAGGCCATTGGTGCTGGCGCGATTCGTGACGGGATCGAGCAGGAGGCAGAGGATGGAGAATGGTCAAAGATTGAATGGTACGCGCCTTCACCGCGTTTTTTCTCTCTCTCGCGTGGCCAGCTGAGAGCTCATCAATTATTCCAGGTTCAAGCTTCATCTAAGGCCGAAATCTCTTGAAAAGGATGAAGTAGCTCAGTTCGCTGAAGGCATGCCACCTCTCCCTGCTGGCAAGTCAGTCGCCGCCGTTTTTGCCGATTTTCTCCGGTATCTGTATCAAAGCGCACAAGCATACATCGAGGAACATCATCCGAACGGGCCATTCCTATGGTCTACCGTTCAGAAAAGGATTCGATTTATTCTATCGCATCCGAACGGCTGGGAGGGTCCTCAACAGTCTCAGATGAGGCAAGCAGCAATTCTCGCTGGGTTGATTCCTGATACACCAGAGGGGAAGAGTCGTATTCATTTCGTCACTGAGGGTGAAGCTAGTTTGCATTTTTGCATCTCTCAAGGTCTAATGGCCGAAGTAATCAAGGTGCGTACTGGTACTCCTTTTGTAATTGTCCTCGTCCTTACTCCGCATATAGGATGGTGAACGCGCTATGGTCGTTGATGCCGGAGGTGGCACCATTGACATTAGCGCTTACGAGAAGCAAGCAGGTGACAAGCAAGCCTTCAACGAAATAACAGCGCCGCAATGTGAGTGTGATGGTGATCTTCCTGCAAGTTTTTCAGTGGCTAAGAGTGTTTTACTAGGTAAACTTCGTGGATCAGTTTTCGTCACTCAGTATGCCCGAAAATATCTGGAGGGTACGCACAGCCTCTCCCTTGCATATGCGGAACCTAACTTTACTCGAAGACCACCTATCTAAATCACCTTATCTGTGTGATGTACCCGACATCGTCAAATCCTTTGACAAAACAACCAAACTTCGATTCCGGCGTACTGAGGACCCTGCCTTCATCAAATTCGGTACCTCTCGCGACAACGATCTAGCTCATCACATCCGGTCTGGTCAGTTGAAACTCAAGGGGTATGATTTTTCACTATTGCATGTCTGTTTCGCCAGCTGAGGTCCCATGATACAGTGAAGATATCGCAACGTTCTTCCAATCCTCGATTGATTGTATAATCAAGACCATCCTGGATCACCGACGCGATTACAATATTCGTGTTTGTAATTCCTTGTGGATAGCTACACTGGCCACTGACCGATATGTCTCTTTAGGCTGTATTCCTTGTAGGTGGCTTTGCGGCAAGTGACTGGCTGTTCCACAGCGTCCAAGTTGCTCTTAAGAACTCGAATATCGCACTCTCCCGGCCGGATAATCACATGTGCGTTTCTAGCAACCTTTGCTCCTTTGCTGGTGCATTGATTCGATTTCTTTTTCCTCCAGAAATAAGGCTGTGGCTGATGGCGCAGTGTCCTATTATATTGATCATTTTGTTACGACGCGCGTTGCCAAGTTTGATTTCGGAACCTCCATGAGCACCGATTATTGCCCTTCCCAGAATGATCACGTCCTCAGGTTAAGAGGAAAGTATATCGGTATGGACGGCGCTGAGCGACTCCCCGGGGCTTTTAGCACTATTCTTCCAAAGGTATACTCTGGAACACTGTATCTCATGCTTCATCTCACTCTGCTTCAGCGCTCACAGGTTGACGAGAAGCAAGAATTTCGGCAGCCGTATATGCGGTTAGCTAGAACACAGGACGAGCTTCTACACATCAGAGACCCAATCCTTTGCTACAGGGGTTCCCTCAAAAGCCCCAGTTGGGTTAGAGATATATCTGGTCTACCGCTGGATGGCTTTGAAAAACTGTGCACAATTGAGGCCCAGATACAGAGGAACAGCGGAGCTTTTTCTTTCCAGCGGGGTAAAGACGGCCAGAATTATTATCGTGTTAACTACGAGATCATCCTCTTGTTCGGCCTGACGGAGTTCCAGGCGCAGTTCTGTTGGAAAGAAAATGTGAGCGATGCCATATCGACCTCCATCATAATCGCTAATCTGAATTCATCCTCAGGGTGTAGAAAGACGGTAACTGATATATGTACAGTCTTTACGCCTATCATCTAACATGTTGGTTTAGAGGTCCAGCTTCGGTCATATATGGCGCAGACTAAGGGTGAATGTACGTTCTTTCCTCTGGCCCCAAGCTTAAGTTGACTGAGGTTTGGCACAGGACAACCTTGATATCTTTGGCTACTAATATATGCTACGCTTTGACATGAATACTACCTCATAATTGACCCTTCCTTAATATTCCTTTGTTTTAGCCATTGTACCTCAGATTGCATCTCGTGAACATCGCATGTTGAGTTCTCTTCACTTTCTTCGAACGCGCCTATGGTGGGCGTCTCAAGCACAAGCACGATGTAATCGCAATCGCATCACGAGGCAACTGCGACCCTTTGCATGCGCTTGAGCTCTTCAACGTTCAACCATGACTACACGCCAGCCGTACTCTGGCGCTGCTCGCAACCTCATCCTTGCCTTCGATGTTGGGACGACGTTCAGCGGCATCTCATACAGGTATTTACCAAGTCCATCAAACGAACGACAACTGAGCTATTGGCAGTGTGCTCGATCCTGGGCAGGTTCCGGAGACCAAAGGTGTCATGAAGTACGCGCGATTACTCTTCGCGTGTGACAGTCACCAACTACGCGCATAGGTTCCCGTATCAAGAGCTCATCAGCGGCAATTTCAAGGTCCCCAGTGTCATTTGGTACGATGCAGATGGAAACGTGAAAGCGATTGGAGCTGGCGCCAATCGTGATGGCATTGAACAGGAAGCAGAGGATGGACAATGGACAAAAGTTGACTGGTGCGCACCCTCCTTGCTCTTTTTCACGCTGCCTGACTTCGAAATTCACGAAGGTTTAAGCTTCATATGAGGCCAAAGTCTCTTGAGAATGATGAAGTATCACAATTCGCTGAAGGAATGCCGCCCCTCCCTCCTGGCAAGTCTATCACAGAGGTTTTTGCCGACTTTTTTCGGTATCTCTACCAGAGTTCCCAAGCATATATCGAAGAGCATCACCCAAATGGGCAGTCTTTCTGGTCCTCCGTTCAGAGGAGCACGCAGTTTGTTTTATCACACCCAAACGGATGGGAAGGTCCTCAACAGTCTCAAATGAGACAGGCTGCAATTTTCGCTGGGTTGATTCCTGACACAGCAACAGGGAAGAGTCGTATTCATTTTGTCACCGAGGGCGAAGCTAGCCTGCATTTTTGTATATCCCAAGGTCTGCTGACCGAAGTAATCAAGGTGCGTAAGATGTCCTCTGAAGTAATACCATCTTCAATCAACTTCAACTTCACAGGAACGTGAACGTGTTATGGTTGTTGATGCTGGAGGTGGAACCATCGACATCAGCACCTACGAGAAGCGATCAGGTCAGAAGCAAGCCTTCAACGAAGTAGCACCCCCACAATGTAAGTCAACAGGATCAGTTTTCCGGTGGCTGAATTGTTTCATCAGGCAAACTTCGTGGATCAGTGTTTGTTACTCAGTATGCTCGAAAGTATCTCGAGAGTATATCCAGCTGCTTTCTTGCTAAATTCTGTGCCTAATTTTCTCGAAGTGTATCTGTCCAAATCATCGTACCTGAGTGACGTCCCCGACATCGTCAAATG
Organism: Pluteus cervinus; assembly: GCA_004369065.1. Lineage (NCBI taxonomy): Eukaryota > Fungi > Basidiomycota > Agaricomycetes > Agaricales > Pluteaceae > Pluteus > Pluteus cervinus. The sequence continues at coordinate 55,109 of ML208481.1, forward strand.
CTTTGATCGAACAACAAAGCTCCGATTTTCACGTCCTGAGGACCCCGCCTTCATCAAATTTGGTACTTCCCGTGATAACGACCCGGCTCACAATATCAGGTCGGGTCAATTAAAACTCAAGGGGTATGATATACATTCCGTCCCATTCGCCTACTGATGACGGTATCTCTGATGCAGCGATGAGATCGCGACTTTCTTCCGATCTTCGATTGAATGTATAACTGAGGCCATCATTGACCACCATCGTGATTATGGTATCCAGGTTGGTGGGTTATCGTTGATGGATTCAAATGCCACTAACATCCTATTTCATAGGCCGTATTCCTCGTGGGCGGTTTTGCTGCGAGTGATTGGCTATTCCAGAGCGTCAAAGCCGCTGTCAAAAGCCTCAATATTGTGTTATCCCGTCCGGATAGCCACATGTGCGTTACTAATAAACGTCACCCATGTGCTTCTCCGATTTTTCTTTCTAGAAACAAAGCTGTAGCTGACGGTGCGGTGTCTTATTACATTGACCATTTTGTCGCAACGCGTGTGGCCAAGTTTGATCTTGGAGTCAATTCGTGCAAACTTTACTGCCACTGGAAGAGCGATCATGTCATGCGATCTCATGAACGATTTACTGACCTAGAAGGCGACGTGGTGCTCCCTGATGCTTTCGATATCCTTCTCCCCAAGGTACGACTTAAGGTATACAAACCTCCCATGTGACCAACTCTATTCTAGGGCACGCATGTTAATGAGAAGGAAGAGTTTCGGCGGACATACACCCAGATGGACAGAACACTTGAGGCTCTCTTGCAACTTCGAGAGCCAATTCTTTGCTACAAGGGCCCTCTCAAGAACCCTCGTTGGGTTGAAGGTGCGTCCTACAGTATCCACAATACACCTTCTGTCTTTAAATTCTTGTCTGTCCTAGAGGGATTCGAGGAGATGTGTACGATCGAGGCCATGATATCAAAGTCTAGCAAGGCTATTACTCGTCACCAGGATAAAGATGGCCGGCCCTACTACCGTCTATCCTACGAGATCATCCTTTTGTTCGGCCTGACAGAGTTCAAAGCGCAGGTTTGTTGGACGGAGAACGTAAGTGATGTTATGTCGTCTTCTTTCGTCCTAATGTTGATCCGTTCCACCTTCAGGGAGTTGAAAAACGGTAACTAATATGTTGGCACCCCTTCTACGCCTATCATCTAATACGTCAGTCTAGGGGTTCAGCTCGCGTCATATATGGCGCAGATTAAATGTGGGTGCACGTTCTACAGTATGTTCTCGATAGCCCTCAACCCAAAGTTCATCACGCATCGTATAAGAATCTCGTTGCTATATTTTGTCTTTCAAATTTTACATGAACTTCGCATCATTGTCGATATTTTCTACGAGTTCCCTTCCCGATTTTCTGTCGTACCAACCCGCTGCGAGATATCTAGTGCAAGATCTAGTGGTCACTGTAAGCTGGCTAATGTCATCGAATCAGGTTGTATTATTTGAAATCCCTTCCAGGTACAATTTCGGTGACCTCTTTTATTCTTCGTCACCGCAACATCTCACCAGTGGCTGCATTTTGAATTCTCGGATCTAAATCTTGGATGCGCGAACGAGGGTGCATCCTTTCAGCCTCTTTCACAGTGCGGTTTGCCCTTTGTGGATTTCAATTGCAGGCACGCGGCGATCGCGTAAAAAGGCTTTCGCCCTATGCGACTTGGGTTCGTCTCGAACAATGACTACACGCCCACCATATTCTGGCACCACGCGCAGTCTGGTCCTGGCCTTCGATGTTGGGACGACATTCAGTGGCATCTGTTACAGGTATTTGTCAGGTTGGTCCGAAGCTTGACTCCAACTGACTGCTTGGCAGCCTACTCGATCCTGGGCAAGTTCCAGAGATCAAAGATGTCATAAAGTATGTCCACATAGAGTTTTGTTCGCGCATGGTAGTCACTAACGATATCTACGCGAAGGTTCCCGTATCAAGATCTCATAAGTGGAAATTTCAAGGTTCCTAGCGTCATTTGGTATGACGCAGCGGGGAATGTCAAAGCCATTGGCGCTGGCGCGATCGGTGACGAGGTTGAACAGGAAGGAGAGGATGGACAATGGACTAAAGTTGAATGGTACGCTCCGTTTTCGTGTATCTCCGAGGGTCGAGCCTAAGCGTTTGTTGAAGGTTCAAGCTTCACTTGAGACCCAAGTCTCTTGGACAAGACGAAGTATCTCAATTCGCTGAAAGCATGCCACGTCTTCCTGCGTGCAAAACTATCACCAACGTTTTTGCTGACTTTTTCCTTTATTTATATCAAAGTTCCAAGGCATATATTGAAGAACATCACCCAAACGGACAATCTCACTGGGCCTCTGTTCAAGGGAACATCCAGTTCGTTCTATCGCATCCAAATGGATGGGAAGGTCCTCAACAAGCTCGAATGAGAGAAGCAGCGATTCTTGCTGGGTTGGTTCCGGACACACAAAAAGGGAAGAGCCGCATTCATTTTGTCACGGAGGGCGAAGCTTGTCTGCATTTTTGTATCTCTCAAGGTCTGATGACCGGAGTTATCAAGGTGCGCATAACCCTCCCTCTTGGGTGCATTTATCTTCACTCGACTCGACAGGATGGTGAACGTATGATGGTTGTCGATGCTGGGGGTGGAACGATTGACATCAGCACGTACGAGAAGCAAACAGTTGACAAGAAGGCATATAGTGAAGTAGCAGCCCCGCAATGTGAGTTGAACAAAATCTTCTCGTTGAGTGGCTAAACTTATCCGGACCAGGTAAACTTCGGGGGTCAGTTTTTGTCACGCAATACGCTCGAAAGTATCTTGAGAGTAAGCCCAACTTTTCGCTCGCGTTATCTATACTTAATATCATTCAAAGAGTATCTATCTAAATCACCGTTCCTGCGTGATGTCCCCGACATTGTCAAGAGCTTTGATAGAACAACCAAGCCTCGGTTTCAACGTCCAGAAGACCCTGCTTTCATCAAGTTTGGTACCGCTCGTGATAACGATCCTGCTCATAATATCAGGTCTGGTCGGTTAAAACTCAACGGGTATGGTGCATCCTCTGTCCATTTCCCCTGCTAATACCCTTGATACAGTGTTGATATTGCAACGTTCTTCCAATCTTCGATTGAATGCATAACCAAGACCATCCTCAACCACCGTCGCAATCATGATATCCGTGTTCGTGGGTTACTGTGCAGAACACATCCGTCATTGATCGTCGTTTCTTCTAGGCCGTTTTCCTTGTTGGTGGCTTTGCTGCGAGTGACTGGCTATTCCATAGCGTCCAAGACTCTCTCAAAAACTTCGACGTTGTGCTATCTCGCCCAGATGGTCATCTGTGTGTTATCAGCAAATTTGAATGTCATCCATATGCTGACCTAAATTGTTTGCAGAAATAAGGCCGTAGCTGATGGTGCGATATCTTATTACCTTGACCATTTTGTCACAGCACGCATAGCCAAGTTTGATTTCGGGGTGTCTGCCAGCATCATCTACAACCCTTGGGTTGATGACCACCTCCAGAGAGCTGCTCAAAAATATACCGATCTGGAAGGCGATGTGCGTCTGCCTGGTCATTTCAGCATCATTCTTCCCAAGGTATGACTTGGAGCATCGAAAGCTCGTGTATGACCAACACAATTCTAGGGCATGCAGGTTGACGAAAAGCAAGAGTTTCGGGAGTCATACACACAGCTGGCCAGATCAGTCGACTCTCTTCTCCGCATTCAGATATCGATTCTTTGCCACAAGGGTTCTCTCGAGACTCCTACTTGGGTTGGAGGTGTGTCTGACCTCCGCTTTTCGTTGTAATGTCTCACTCTACATTAGAGGACTTTGAAGAAATGTGCACAATTGAGGCCATGATATCAAGGTCCAGCAAAGCCATTTCTATTCACAAGGGTCAAGATGGCCAACCTTACCACGTTCTACGCTTTGATGTCATCCTCTTGTTCGGCCTGACAGAGTTCAAAGCACAGTTCTGTTGGACAGAGAATGTAAGTGGTGTTGTGTCTGTTTCGTCGCCGGTTCTAATCAGACCCCATCCCAGGGAGTTGAAAAACGGTAACTAATACATTGATACACCCTTGATCCCTATCGTCTAATGTATCCGTATAGGGGTCCAGTTCGCGTTATATACGGTGCAGATTGAAGAAGGATGTGCGTCTTTTTCCTCTCGTTTTGATGCCTTGCTTGGTAATGGCTGTCGACTATGTTTTCATACGAACGTTCGCTCTTTCGTAGTAATCGATTCTCCTTAGTACTGCCATTGCTCGAGCTTCCTTCAACTTTCAGTTGTGCTAGTTTCCTTTACAGTAAGATGTTTTGCGTTGTACTCTTCTGATTGCCATTGATCCCTCTACCGGGGACTCGGAGGCTGTGTGGTCTGGCCCGTTGTTCCTTGGTGCAAGTCCAGCGAGGTTTTATCGACAGGTTCCTGTTGGTGGGTGGCATGCTTGACACGAGTACGGTATGACATTGTTTCTTACTCGGAGGCTTGAAACTGGCGCAAATACCGTGGAGTCTAATATGACCCTACAGAACATTCACGACAAAGCGCTCGTACACTATTGATCCACCGAAAGGTGTTGCGTTTCAATTGGAATTTTATCAAACTCTCCGGTTAACACTTCTTTTGCTAAATGAAAAGTTGCTGAGTTTCCACTCTTGCTTTCAACGCGATCTCCCGCTTCATTCCAGATGAGGTGGCCTTGCAGAAGGCTAAACCGATACCAGTTGTACAGATGATTTGTGAAGGGTTGATACCAGGGCCGGAAATACTCTGACTTGGTGGACCGTCGCTCTGCATCGTGTGTGGTTGGTAGGCCTCCCCTGCAAAAGGTACGAAAGGATAAACATCCATCGTAAAAATTTGCTGCATAAGGACTTTGTTAAGTTCCAGAGTCAGGCGTAATAGTCCCCACAACCGATCGCGTAGATTTTGAACAAGGGGGCTTTCTTCGCTAAATATATCAATACGGCCGGCCAGGTATAGTAGCGGTCGCAGTGGGTCGAGGAGATAGTTGAGCTGGCGGAACTGGTCTGCCGTTTTGGTACACTCTTGGTGTGTTAATGCTCTCCACTTGGCAAAAACGGGAAACGGGCCTGAATGATGATTGATCATCAATTAACTATCGTCATCCAAAGTTATGGCATTTTACTCACTCGATTCTTTGATCCCCTCCATGGCACGTTGAAGAGGAGCTTCGAGTTCGTGACGAGGGGCAATAGACCCCATAAGACCCGCACAACTGTTGGCCATCGAGGCCTGTAAGGCGGCTTGGACAAGCGAGGAGACGTCATCATTGCCAGGGTTCTGCAACGACGATACCAGCCGCATATCAATTATGTTCGCTCCTGAGAGATACTGAATACAGTTCTGAGTCGGGTCGACGATAGACGGAAGGGGGTTGGGTATGGGCGTATCAGTTAGAGAATCCACAATTATGGCCGCAGTTTGCTCTATTTCGCTATTCAACACCTCACACTTGCCTTTCAGCTCTGCACCCGAGAGTCCGTCGTTCATCGGCATCAATTCTTGCAGCGATTTAAGTTCCGTCAATCGTGTATCCGCGAGTGCTTTGGAGTTGGCAGTTTGCTTTTCCGCCTCATGAAGGTCCTTCTCCGTTTTAGCGATCCGAGTGGACTGTTGTGTGATTTGGAACTGTAAGTGCCTGTTTCTCTCTTTCAGTTCTTTAACTTCCGATCGAGATTGACCAAGCCAAGCTGGGATATTATTAAGGTTCCAAGCAGATGAACTACCTGAAGAACTTGAAGTCGGTTCCGGATCGCCTTGGTGTTCCGCGGGTGCCCTTTGACCATTTCCACGGCGAGAGTCGTGTCGGGTCGAATGATGTGTGGATGGTGGCTGTTCGGAGTGTCTGGAAGTGACCTCCAGCGCCTGTAGATCCCGACCATGTCCTTCCCCTCGCTCTCGAACAGTATGCTGCTCGGGCACCGGCAGTTGGCGGTTATCCGTATGAGAACGGCCGCTCCTGTGTTTACCGCCTGTGTCGTTGATTCTACCCTCCCGAGAAGAAGTCGAATCTGTTTGGGCTGAAGTCGACAGCCCTCCGGTCTGACTTGCGTCAGGATGCGAGCGAGGGTACGGGCCGTCTTGATTTGGCTTGGGCAAGGCTCGTCCTCTCTTATGATCTCTTGGCTCCCGATTCGGGCCATTTGGATCAGATGCAACGACTTTTACACTGGTGAACCCATCGGGCTTTGTGACAGGGGCTGCAGAAGGAGAAATCTGGCAGGACGACTGCCGATTTGCGCCCTCGCCAGGTTTATCCTGTGCATCCCGATTTCCAGCGCTCCTGGCCGGATGGTCCGTCCCATTCATGGGATCCTCGATACTGGAACTCACTTCCGTTGATTGGTCAGGTAGACGGACACTCGCACTGGCCTCTGACTATGATTCGTTTCATCTCGGTTCAGGACCTCTGGACGTGATGGAGAAACATACCGAGCTCAATTGATTACCACCACGACCGGGCACATCATCGATTTTCTCCCATTCAGCCTACAATAATGTTAGCCTCAACCACTTGGAGTTTATGGTGAGTGGCACGAACATCATCACTTTGGGACATTTGCGTTGATTGGGCCGTGTGAACTTCAGTTTGCACCCGAGCACCTTCTGCTTCATGTCTAGTTGACTCTGGCGATTTGTTCGTAGTGCCAAAGACGAGTTGCTGCGTATCTGAGCCCATTACCTGAAGCGTTAGTCAATGACGGAGAAAGGCAAGCCGAATATGTCCCTATAAGGCAAGTTGTTCGAAGATCTGGGCGCGTACGTTGAATTTGGCTGTGCTATTCTCAAATGCAATCAGCTCCTGGGTTCAAGCGCTCATAGAAGAACGCCCTTTTTTTTAGAAATTTTACCTTAGTAAGTGACCACAATACTGTACACTACAACTCGGAGATAATCTAGTGGATACAAGTATCAC